>KK121648.1:0-35581 GCA_000611955.2 Stegodyphus mimosarum | reverse complement strand
GCGTCGCGTGTAAGCTATGGAAACAGTCCCAGGATACTGGATCCATCGACAGAAAGCCTGGGCAAGGTTGTCCAAGAGCACCGACGGCAAGAGAAGATCGCTGTTTGTCCATTTTAGCGAAATGTAACAGAGAGGCTACAGATTCTCAGCACTCTCGGGACCTGTAAGCAGCCACAGGAACCCGTGAAACAAGGGCGATTGTTTCAAAGCATTGAATAAGAGAGGTTTGTTTGCCAGAAGACCGGCTGCTTGCGTCCCGCTCACGTCTACGGACAGGAGAGTCCTATTAGCATGGTGCAGGCAATATAGTGATTGGAGTACGGAGCAATGGGCGACTTTTCTGTTCACCGACGAGTCCCGTTTTTGCTTAAACACCGATTCTCGCCGTACTTTCATATGGAGAGAGCCAAGGACCCGCTACCTACCCTCCAATGTCCGCGAAATCAATAATTATGGCGGTGGCAGTGTAATGGTCTGGACAAGCATCATGTTGGATGGCCGCACACCTCTCCGCATCTTTGACAGAGGCTCTGTGGCTGGTGTAAAGTATAGGAATAAGGTCTTGGAGCCCTATGTTCGCCTTTTCCGGGGTGCAGTGGGCCCCGAGTTCATCTTACAGGACGATAACGCGAGGCCACATAGAGCTGTTCTAGACGAGGATACTTTCGAGAGTGAGGATATTCGCCGGATGAATTGGCTAGCCAGGTGTCCAGACCTCAACCCAACAGAGAATGTCTCGGACGCTCTGGAGAGGGCTATTGCAACCCACAAAACCCCTCCGAGAACCATCCAGGAATTGAAAACAGCTTTGCTGAATGAGTGGGACCAATTACCACAGGCACTGATAAACTGTATTATTTCCAGTATGACATCACGCTGCGAGGCCTGTATGGCTGTAAGAGGGGTCCATATCCCCCTATTAACCCATTTCGTTTGTGTCTTTGTCTGAAACCGCTGTTACAGACCTTCAGACTCCCGTGAGTGTTACATACAAACGTGTGTGTTTATTATAACTGTTGAATGCTTATTTTGTTTCTATTATATCAACCTATGCTCACACCAAATTTTTATTAAAATCTGTCCAGCAGTTCTGGAGATCGTAGATCAAATATGAAAATTCTCTTAACTTATTTCACCAGCGTATTTCATGACTCGTTTGGAAAATGCGACCTCATAGTGGATTTCATAATGGTTTCCCTTCAGAGAATACGAATATTCTTGGACATGGAAATTTGTTATTCTATATATTTTGCGACTCTTTTTGAAAAATGCGGCTCCTCGTAGCAGATTCGTAAATGGCTGCCCTTTGGAGAATAACATGTAACGTGGTTTTGAAAATTGGATTGTCATTCTATATAATTTGTGACTCTTGGAAAAATGCGGCGGATTCGTGAAGGATTTCTAAAGTTTCTCTTCAGAAAAAACTCTTGGACGTGGTTTTGAAAATTTGATTGCCATTCTACATATTTTGTCAGTCTTTTGGAAAAATGCGACTCCTCATAGGAGGTTTGTAAATGATTTCCCTTCAGAGCTTCGAGGTGGAATCGTCGTTCTCATAGCAGATTCGTAAATGGTTTGAGAAACGGTCCATTTATCAGAATCACAAAAATCCCCCGACATCTGAAATTTTATCATCAGGTTCCGTTTTGCGACGAATCCATTTTGGGAAAAACGCCACGGTTTACTAACCCAATTTTATGATTCGCGACGGCATACCTTCTCCTTATTTTTTTTAAAACAGTGAAGAAAGCTCAAATTATCTTGAATGAGTTTAAAAAGGCAAGCTTTCTCCTTTGGGTCCCATCATTTATATATGACTCCTCATCCTTTGCGAAATCGTTGAAGTTTGAGAAATGTTTACAGATTTCCACTTTCAACAACACCGTTGAGGTATTCCAAACATTTGTTTGTTTCAGCTCTGAGACACAAAAACCTCCCGAATTTCATCATCAGTGTCCTTTTTTTAGTCATCAGAATTAAAAATTTATATTTCTTTCCGATTGATTTGGGTTTCAAAAATCGGATCCAATTTCCCAATCCACTTTGGGGGAAATACCGTTGAGGTGATTGATTTGTCGTACCACCGTTCAGAATCACAGAAATCTCGAGACATCTGAAATTTCATCATCATCTCCCAATCCGTTTTGGGTTGGAAAAGGAATCTTAAAGGTTGGAATGCATTCCAATATCTGTAGAAACTTTCTGCAGCGGGAAAGAATCGTAAAACATATATCGTTCATAAACATGTCATTCGCTCCAGGTTCCAAAAGAAACATAATAAAATAGAATTAATGACAGGACAATTTGCCAAACGTAACACAAACTAAACCCAATACAAACACTTAAACAAACCCAATACAAACACAATAGCCAACAAAATAAAATTCCAAAAGCCAACACAATACAATTCCAAACATGGTCATGATACATCTTCAACAGTCCGCGCTAATCTGAACCGAAACAACAACCGTTTATAGAGATAAGCCATTTAAATTGAAAGTGAAAACGGTAAAGTGAAACTGTCTGGGAAAATTTGTCAGAGAAAATCTAAAACACATATAAAAAAAATTTTTGTTTAAAAAAGTTATGTCTCACTTTTTCATTTTCCCATAGGTTAACATGTAGCATTCATTATTTTAACTAACCAAGTTATTTTTAGTTTGAACTTTCCTATCGGTATCTCGAAGTTTCAGTTGCTGCCCGAATTTAGCGCGAGCTAGATATTTATGCAAATCGCAGATATCTGATAGCAGTTTAAAAGGCAGGAGTTAACAAGGAAAAGAGACAGAGTCTTGAATTTATCGCCGTAAGGCTGTGCGCGTAAATATTTCCTGTGTCTAGTGAAAGTTCGCCTTCATAGGCAATTGCATTTACTTGTTCTTACTCGTGAAATTCGCATTATTGCATTTCACTGAGAGTTAGGCTTCCCTCGCCGTCCTACTTAAAGTTAAACTTAGGAAATATAATTGTTAACACGCTTTATTTTATATTATTTTAGTTCAGCCCCAGTAGTGGCTTACTCTCAAGTCGGAGAATTGTAATTATTTGAATTAAAGGGTTACTTTAAACCCTCCTTCTGACTTTGTAGTTCTTCAACACTAAAGGACATAGCCTAGATTTGCTCACTGTCCTCTACATAGGGTTTCACAGCGTATGTTTAGCAAGAAGATCAAGAGATTACGGTTGAAACCTTATACTGGCGCCCGAACCAAAGAAATGATGGAAGGAAGCTTGGATATGCCAAGTACATCGTCCCAGAATCCAGCTGCAATGCCTGATGGATTTGGATTCATAGTGGAGACCATCCGAGCAGCCATGAAGCCGGCAGTAGTTTTTGATGCCAAAGGGCCTGTGAACACATTTTTGGAAAAATTAAAAGCGCATGTTTTTGCTGTATCCAGTTCCGGAATATCAGAAGGTTATATTAGCTACAGGAGCATTGAGGGGCCAAGCGTCGAACTGGTATACGTGCATCGAAAAATGTCTGCTGGGAGAACCAGGAACGCCGACTTACACTTACGAAAATTTCAAACTAGCAGTTTTGAGAGCGTTTCCTGTTGTTAAAGACCGTGCCAAACTCGAAGCGGAATTGTTTAGCAAGTACCAACAGCGGGTGGATGAATTATCGCAATTTATTTTGATAAAAATACAAGTCTTTAAATTATTGTATGGCACGAGGCCGGACCCGAAGATTATCCAGATAATCCTGCCCAGATTGTTACCATCTATACAAGATTTCATCGAGCTAAGAAATCCCGTCACGCTGGACAACTGTTTGAACTCGCCGTGCAATTCGAGAGGCGACGAGCGGGCGAAAATCAACGAAGGGGACCCTATGAGCAGCGGCCGCAGGGGAACCAGAATGCCGAAGGAAGAAACAGACGCTGACCGAGAACTACTGGTACCAGTCAAAATGCGAACAGTCAAACGCGCCAAGTACAGCGCCAACAAAATAATCCCAGTTACGGAAGAAAATCATTCACCCCAGACAGAAGCCGGCAACAGAAGAAAACACCCGCAAAGCATTTAAACTCCTAAGGAATATTGCGGAGAAGGGGCTGCAAAGTTCCAAGGAGAAGAAAAATCCCTCTGAGGTATATCTCAATACGGTCATGGTGAGAAATATTGAATTACAGAAACTACAGTTACTAATTAACAATGTACCCGCTACAGCTCTTTTGGACACCGGCGCTCAAGGCAGTTGTCTAGCGGAAGATTTTTTTAAGAAGCACTTTCGTAGATATCGTCTGCATAGCGTGGAAGGAATGAAGGTGGTAGCAGCCCAAGGAAAAACGTGTCAATGCATGGGAAAAATCAAGTTGTATATTAAAATCGGCGAAGAACAAAAAAAATTATGTTTCTTGTAGTGAAGAACCTCCAAGCATCAGTTATTTTAGGAACCGATTTCTTTTCAGCTGTGGATGCGAAAATTGATTTTGAAAACTCCACCTTGCAAGTGACGATGATCCAGTTAAAAAGAAATCAACACCTCCCCCTGAAGTGGATTGAAGCCATCTAACACCCGAAGAACAGGACAAGTTTCGGGAGATGGTAAGTTATTTTGCTGATTTATTTGATGATGTTCCTGGATTCACACAGATCGTAGCACACGAAATTAAATTAACAACTGATGAGCCTTTACGACAGCGTCCTTACAAGTACGACAAAATTCAAGAAGAAATAATAAAATACCATATTGATGAAATGTTAAGGAATAAAATAATAACTCCTATTTCGAGTGTATATGCGAATCCTGTGGTGTTATGCAAAAAAAAAATAATGATTTGCCGTTAACTGATCCATTAAGGTACAGTTTCGCTATTGACTATAGAAAGCTTAATAGTATAAGAAAATATCCAACTTATCCACTTCCGGTAATTGACGAAATTCTTAGAAATATCAAATCCACAAAATATATAACTACGCTAGATTTGACATCAGGATATTTTCAGATAATCATAAAGCCGGAAGATGTACACAAAACAGCATTCATAACAAAATACGATATATATGGCTTTTTGCGTATGCTTTTTGGATTGTAAAGAGCCCCGGCCACGTTTCAGAGGTGCATGGACAAAATTATAAGGACGGTAATAGGAAAAAGTACATTTATTTATCTTGACGATATAATTGTTACTTCAGAGTCGCTGGAAGAACATATTATAGACCTTCCAGAAGACTTTACTCTTTTGAAAGATGCAGGACTTAAAGTGAATGTTAAAAAATGTAAATGCGCGGCAAAAGAACTCAAATATTTAGGATACAAAATTTCTCAAAGGGGGATTGAAACAGATAAGTCTAAAGTTATAGCAGTAAAAATTATCCAATTCCGAATACAGCCAAAACGTTAGCGACTTTCTTGGGTATGTGCTCATATTATAGAATTTTTATTAAAAATTTTGCAGAAATTGCTGAACCATTATTAAAGTTGAGAAGGAAAAGAGTTTGTTTTGCGTAGTCTTCAGAAGCAAACGCCGCGTTTGAGAAGTTAAAAGAATCTTTAATTAATGCACCAGTTCTAAAGTTCCCGGAGAAAGACAGGGGTCTAGAAATTTATGGAGACGCATCAAATTATGCAATCGGAGCGGTATTAACACAGGATAGAAAAGCGGTTGCTTTCTTTAGTCGTACACTGAATGATACACAAAGGAATTATTCGGCAACAGAGCGTCAAACTTTAGCAGTCCTCTCAGCTGTTAAAAAAAATTGTGTATATTTTGGAATTTCTCCCGTAACAGTATATTCAGATCACGCGGCAGTTACCAGATTACTTTCAGGAAAGAATCTTTCGCCACGCTTAATTCGATGGACGTTAAAGTTGCAAGAATTTAATCTCATTATCAAACACACACCGGGAAAAGATACTGTAGCGGCAGACAAGTTTTACAGAATAAAATTAGACGAGAACGGCGAGAAAATAAAAATTGCGATGCTTCATGCAAAGGTCATTGACTCTCGGGAGACTGTAATAGAAGAAATTGTCAGGGACCCCGAATTCAGAAACATTTATGTTTATTGAAAAGACCCAGATAACTTCCAGCACTTAGACATTAATGCCATAAGAAGCAGAGCACAGAACTATGAAATCATTGATGATCTCTTATTTTATACTAAAGTTACGAATAAAAATAGTGAATACAGACCAGTCATCCCTGCCAAATTAATTTTAAGTATCTGCAAGAGCTCCACGATTCGCCTGTCTCGGGCCATTTCGGAATAAGAAACACTATACAACGCGTACGCGAGGCGGTATATTTTCCGCAATTACAAAAGCTAGTTAAAAATTACTGCCAGACTTGTCACACGTGTCAGATAAATAATGACGTAAATTTCCGCCCGGCCGGGTTATTAACTAGTATTAAGTCTAGGTTCCTTGAAATAATTGGTATTGACCTCTTAGGCCCCTACCCCAGGAGTCATGTAAATAAGGCACGATTTTTATTAGTCATTGTGGATCATTTCAGTAAATGGGTTGAGTTGATACCACTTAAGCGGGCTTCAGCAAAAGTCGTAGCAGATTCGTTTTTGAACAAACATATTTTCAGATATGGATGTCCAGCGAGGGTAATTAGCGATAATGGTCCCCAGTTTGTAAGCAGTACATTTAAAACGATGTGTGACAAGTTGGGCATTAAGCATATGAAAATGGTACCCTACCGCCCACAATCAAATATAGCGGAACGGGTAAATAAGAATATTATAAAATTGATTCGAAATTATGTGCAAAAGCACCATTCTAACTGGGATGACTGCGTTGAAAAATTTGCATTCGCCCTCAGAACGGCTAAGCACGAGACCACGAGGAAATCCCCCGCCGAATTGTTTTTGGGCAGGAAGATAATGACCCCCTTAGACAAATTATTTTATGTGAAAGATAGAGCGCCGGAATTTCAAATTGGTGAAATAGAAAAAAAATGTTAAAAGAAGCAGAAAAGTGCTCCCAGGAAGCGCAAAAGAAACAGAAGCAATATTATGACCAAAAAAGGCGGATCGTAGAATATAAAGTAGGGGAGGAGGTGTTGAAACAGGCGCATGCACTTTCGTGCGCAGCAAAAGATTCGGTCGCAAAATTTTGCCCAAGATGGCATGGGCCTTTTGAAATCACCAGAATAATTGAATGCTGTGCATATTTAAGGAATGAGAAGGGCGAAGAGACTGTGGCAAATTTCTACCAAAACAAACATTATTATCGAAGAGTTAATAATAATATCTTGAAAGAGTTTTTACAGGGTCCAGCCTAACAGAATTTTTCTAAGATTCAAGAGCCCCAACCAGGTCCCTCAACAACGAAAGAACCCAGTTTCAAAAGGAGGTTACCAGAAGAGAGGAAGCGCCGCAGCCGAAGAAAAGAGCACCCCAGAAAAAAAACGGGAAAACGCTAAGCAGCAGTCTCAGCAACAAAAGCGATTGAGAAAGAAACCTCCAGATGAAAATACTACGAAAGTTCCACCGCTACGGAGGGAATCGAACATCGAGAAGCGAGCTGCCGAAGAAGCCAATCCACAACGAAGGAGCCTACGAGTGCAGGAGCAGGAACGAGCCATTCTGGAGACGAAGCGGGGGTTTCCGCAGAAACGGAAGGCGCCACCCACCATTCGCCCCCACAAGGTATTTCTGGAGGAAAGGAGATCGACCAAACAAAAAGCAGCCCCAGAGTTTCAATCTAGGAGCAGCAGAAAACGAGTTGTCCAAGCTTCGGTGCATCCAACCATCCAGAAATGGACAAACAAACGCCTAACAGACTGGCAGAAAGATAAGTAGATTCCTTATTTTCTTTTTAAATTCACACAGTTATGTTTCTGATTTAAGTGCAAGTTCCAGATTTTAAAGGGAAGTTACCCGAATGAAAGGTCGGTCCGGTTATCGGGTTGCCGAAAGCGTAAAGGACACGCTTGAAGGAACAAGTTAAACATACAGCGAAGGAAATTCGAGTTTTCAGTTGAGAAACTGTGAGACTATTCGTGAAATGTTCTTTGCAATCCAAAACATGTTACTCACTGATTTTAGTCAAAAGACTCTCTGTAAATAAGAAAATTGTGTGAATTAAAAGCAACTAGTACGTAAGTTGTATAGCAAAACTGTTATATTGTATTTCTATGTATAAATAATGAATGTATTTAATCTAAAGCTGTTTTCTATGTAATGCATGATTGTATGTAGTAAATTGTAAGCCTTGAGCACTGGTATTGTGAATATTGAATATTTTGGAAAAGCGTAAAGGATACGCAAGTTAAAATTAAAATGTAATGTGAAAGCGTAAAGCGCACTAAATTAGAAATTGAATATATAATTGTTACTTAACGCAATGAGCATTTAAAGAAAAATTGAAATGAAGATTGAAAGAATGAATTATATGTATGAAATGCAATTGAAAATGTTTGAATGTTGTATGTAGTGTTCTCTGGTTTCACAAAAATGTTTAAAGTTCATTTTATGTTAGAACCTCAGGGCATTTCAGATTTGTTTTAGGGAAGGTCCGAGGTCTTGAAAGTCGAAGAATTAACCCCAATAGAATTGAAGTCAGGTGGTAGTTGTGAACACTCGACAAAGTAAAACTGCGTGTTTTTCACAAACACCACATTTGGCCAGAGAGCAAGGGGGAAGTTTTAAAAGTGAATTAGTGTGAAATGAATGTTTTTGTGAAAAGCGCTAATGAAAATTAAAAATCGCGAATACCTAAAGCGCGAATAAAAGTCATTACGAAAGTCATCAGAGGAAGGAAATGTTGTACTTTTCAGGTGAAATGTGCTCTTAATATGCAATTTAGTAAGACTTATTTCCTACCAGATTGGAAGGAACCAGACTAATGTCAGTCTAGCCAAATTCCTAATGGATCTTTTTGATGTGAAGAAGAAAAATGATGTAAAGATTATTCTATGTTAAAATATCTAAGACACAAACAGAGATTTAAACTAAATTTAAAAGTTACAATTGTGAAGGACTGTGAATAGGAAGGAAAATTTAGATTTAGAATTTAGCATCTTCACTAAAAGCCGATTTTAGGCTAGTTAGTTTCAGACTACTAAATTCTGGGAGCAACTATGTAGCACTCATTATTTTAACTAACCAAGTCATTTTTAGTTTGAACTTTCCTATCGATATCTCGAAGTTTGAGTTGCTGCCCGAATTTAGCGCGGGCGAGATATTTATGCAAATCGCAGATATCTGATAGCAGTTTAAAAGGCAGGAGTTAACGAGGAAAAAAGACAGAGTCTTGGATTTATCGCCGTAAGGCTGTGCGCGCAAATATTTCCTCTGTCTAGTGAAAGTTCGCTTCATAGGCAATTGCATTTACTAGTTCTTACTCGTGAAATTCGCATTATTGCATTTCACTGAGAGTTAGGCTTCCCTCGCCGTCCTACTTAAAGTTAAACTTAGGAAATTGAATTGTTAACACGCTTTATTTTATATTATTTTAGTTCAGCCCAAGTAGTGGCTTACTCTCAAGTCGGAGAGTTGTAATTATTTGAATTAAAGGGTCCTTTAAACCCTCCTTCTGACTTGTAGTTCTTCAATACTAAAGGACATAGCCTAGATTTGCTCTCTGTCCTCTACATACGGTTTCACAGCGTATGTTTAGCAAGAAGATCAAGAGATTACAGTTGAAACCTGATAAACATTGGAAAATTAAGACATCAATAAATTAATGAAAAGTTTTTTTTTTTTTCAAATATGTGTTTCAGATTTTCTCTGAGAAAATTTTTCCAGTCGCTTTCACTTTACCATTTTCACTTTCGAAATGAATCACTTATCTGTATAAACAGTTCGAGTTTCGTTTCAAATCAGCGATTGCTTTTGAAGATTCAGCATCTCCTTCACCTGAATAAAATGGATTGCTATTCTACATATTTTATGTCTCTTTCGGAAAATGCGACCTCATAGTGCATTCGGTAATGGTTTCCCCTCAGAGAATACGAATATTCCTGAACATGGAAATTTTTTGTTATCTATATTTTGTGACTCTTTTGGAAAAATGCGGCTCCTCATAGCAGATTCGTGAATGGTTTCCATTCAGAGAATAATCTTTAACGTGGCTTTGGAAACTGGATTGTCGTTCTATATATTTTGTGACTCTTTTCGGAAAATGCGGCGGATTCGTGAAAGATTTCTATCGTTTCTTTTCAGAGAATACTCTCGGACGTGGTTTTAGAAATTTGATTGTCATTCTATATATTTTGTGACTCTTTTGGCAAAATGCGACTCCTGAGAGGAGGTTTGTGAATGGCTCCCTTCGTCTTGGAATCGTCATTCTCATAGCAGATTCGTAAGTGGTTTGAGATAAGGTCCGTTTATCAGAATCACAAAAATCCCCCGACATCTGAAATTTTATCATCAGGTTCCGTTTTGCGACGAATCCATTTTGGGGAAACGCCACGGTTTACTACCCCAATTTTATGATTCGCGACGGCATACCTTCTCCTTATTTTTTTTTAAAACAGTGAAGAAAGCTAAAATTATCTTGAATGAGTTTAAAAAGGCAAGCTTTCTCCTTTGGGTCCCATCATTTATATATGACTCCTCATCCTTTGCGAAATCGTTGAAGTTTGAGAAATGTTTACGGATTTCCACTTTCAACAACACCGTTGAGGTATTCCAAACATTTGTTTGTTTCAGCTCTGAGACACAAAAACCTCCCGAATTTCATCATCAGTGTCCTTTTTTTAGTCATCAGAATTAAAAATTTATATTTCTTTCCGATTGATTTGGGTTTCAAAAATCGGATCCAATTTCCCAATCCACTTTGGGGGAAATACCGTTGAGGTGATTGATTTGTCGTACCACCGTTCAGAATCACAGAAATCTCGAGACATCTGAAATTTCATCATCATCTCCCAATCCGTTTTGGGTTGGAAAAGGAATCTTAAAGGTTGGAATGCATTCCAATATCTGTAGAAATTTTCTGCAGCGGGAAAGAATCGTAAAACATATATCGTTCATAAACATGTCATTCGCTTCAGGTTCCAAAAGAATCATAATAAAAAGAAATTAATGACAGGACAATTTTCCAAACGAAACACAAAGTAAACCCAGAAGAAACACAAAGTAAACCCAATACAAACACAATAGCCAACCCAATACAATTCCAATTACCAACCCACTACAATTCCAATAGCCGACCCAATACATATACAATATGGCAAGCCAATACAAATACAATAGCCAACGCAATACAAATACAATATACAACCCAAAACAAATACAATAGCCAAGGAAGAAAGTAATATATACTATATCTATCAAAATTTTAAAACCATGTCGAAGATGTGAAGGGAAAGTGAGTCAAAAATATGGTAACTGCTATGTAGAACCCTTTATCTAGGATGCTGCATCTCCAACAGCACGCGCTGAACGGAAACGAAACAACAACCGTTTACCGTTTAAATAGATAAGCGATTCATTTTGAAAGTGAAAATGGTAAAATGAAACAGACTGGAAAAATTTTTCTCAGAGAAAATATGAAACATATATTTAAAAAGAAACATTTTGTTTAAAAAATGATGTCTTACTTTTTCATTTTCCCAGAGGTTAACATTGGAAAAGTAAGACATCATTAAATTAACAAAAAGGTTTAATATGTGTTTCAGATTTTCTCTGAGAAAATTTTTCCCAGTAGCTTTCACTTTAGAAATGAATTGCTTATCTATATTAGCAGTTGGTGTTTCGCTTCAGATCAGCGAGTGGTGCTGAAAATGCAAGATCACCTTCACCTGGATAAAAGCTTCCTCATAACGGATAAGATGTTGATGATACCTATAAAGAATACTCTTCGACATGGTTGTGTTTCATATTCTATATATTTATATATTTTATGACGAGAAAAAACAAACATGGTCTCGATAAATGTTTCTTCATAGCGGATTCTTGAATGGTCCCAAGATGAAAAGGGCTTCTTCGGGAAATTTTTTAGAGGCAACATGAAACGGTGAAATCAAAAGGAAGAAAAGAAATGGGTCCATTTAGACGTGTTTAAAAAACATATGATGACTCATATATTCCGTGTTTCACTTTAAATCGCTACGGGTTTCGATATAACCTCGTTCTGAAGAATATATTTTTCTCCCATCATTTGAAAACGGTATCTCCCTAATGACTTTTCTTCAAGCTTCTTCCTTTACAAGTTTGTCTTTTACCCAATGTTGGGATGAGTTTGGTCGTGATCAGCTAAAAACCTTGCAGTTTTGGAACGTTTATAAGGAAGCGAGAACACTTTATAAGGTATATCTCCCACATGCGTAGCGTGCCTTCGTGGTGTAGTGGTCAGCACACTGAGCCGGTATTTCAGAGGTCCGCGGTTCGATTCCCGGCGAAGGCCTTGTATATTTTTCATGACTCCTGCTTCGTAATAAACCTAATGTTTCTACAACTTTATTGGAATTGAACTAACAGCTAAAGATGTTTCTCGCCAATGATCTTAAATCTTACTGTGTCGTAACAGATTCAAATATGGAAAAGGTAGATGCTGCTAGAGACCATTTTATTTCCTAGTCTAATTAAAATGGATTTGAGCGATAATTTTGTTTCCTCGTTGAACCAAAATGGATTTGATCGACGATTTTGTTTCCTCGTGAACCAAGATTTATTTAAACGACCATTTTGTTTCGTTGTTAAAACAAAATGGGTTGAAACAACCATTTTCTTTCCTTGTTGAACCAAAATTGATTTAAACGACCATTTTGTTTCCTCGTCGAACCAAAATTGATTTGAACTACCCGTTTCCTCCTCGAACCAAGATTGATTTGAACGACCACTTTGTTTCCTCGTCTAGCCAAGATTAGCTGGAGTTTTGTTCCCCCCACCTGAAAATTATATTTTCTGAATGGGTTCCTGTGTTCGGATACTTTTCTGACCACAAAGGTATTCTGTCACGAAAGTATTCGAACACCGGTACCCCATCGGAAATTAAGAAAAGGCGTTTTCTCTAAATCGAACATTGACATCCCATCATAATTCTTCTAATTGTTTTCTGAATAACTTCGCCCTACCTTGGAAAACTGAAATGAACTCTCTACACGATCTCTCTTTGAACACCCCAATCTTGGAAAACAGACTCTACACGATCTCTGAATAGGAAAGCCATTTCGGACCTCAATCGTGGAAAACTGAACTACACGATCTCCCTTTGAACACCCCATCTTGGATGTGGAAATGGACTCTACACAATCCCTCTTCGAATAGGAAAGCCATTTTGGAAAACGATAAAATGGACACCCTAATCTTTGAAAACTGAAATGAACTCTCTACCCAATTTCTCTTTGAACCATTTTAGAACCTCATCTTGGACTGTACATGATCTTTCTGAATTAGGAAACCATTTTGGAAAACGGAAATGGCTCTCTTTGGACCCCCATCTTGGAATACACGATATCTCTTTGAATTGGGAAGCGATTTCGAAAAACGGTAAATTGGATACCCGAATCTTAGAAATACACGATCTCTCTTTGAATCATCTCGGAAAATGGAAATGGCTCTCTTTGAATCTTGGAAAAACTGAACTACACGATCTCTCTTTGAACCCTTTTTGAAAAGTTGAACCTCAATCATGGAAAGTCGAACACCTCTCTTTAAATTGGAAAAAAGCTCTCTCTACAATATCTTTTCTTTTTATTCAATATGTAAAGTATGAGAGAAAGTTGAAATCCTGTATTTTTTGAATGGGAAGGATATTAAAGCCATCTTGAAAACGGTAAGATGGACTGTTAGAGCCTGACGGGATCTTTTTTTCTCTCCCATTCAATGAATCTTGAAAAGAGGAAAAGATATATTTTTTGTGTTTTTCTATGAAAACTGCGAGAATCCAAGATTGGTATATATAATATTTTTTTTATTTTTATTATTACAATAATGCAATTTGTACAAAATTAAATTACTTTAAGCTATTTCCGATATAATTTCAGAAACACAATTCCATAGCATTTCATTTTCAACCGAAGTCAAATGAAGCAATCTTTCACCAATAAATCACCATCTTCCTTAAAATTTTGGCCCGCTAAACTGTCTAAATCCATCAGATCGTCCCATGTAAGAAGGGTTGGGTCCACAAAAGGCTTTCCAGAATTTTCTTGAGTTTCCATGTCTTCAGCAGCCATTCCCAAATTCATGAAAGGGTTTTCAGGAGCCGAAAGAGGTTCCACGCAAGGTGTTTCTTGGTAAGTAAGGCATTCCTTCATAGGTAATTTATAAACATTGAAATATTCTTGAGTTTCCATGTCTTCAGGAGCCATTTCCGAATTCATTAAAGGGTCTTCAGGAGCATGTTCTGGACTCGAAAGAGGTTCCACGCAAAGCATTTCTCGGTAAGGCGTTTTTAATAGGTAATTTATGATCTTGTTGCAAGGGCAGCTCATCCTCAGTCTTGATCACTTCTATGTCTGTTTTTTTTGCCGAGAAGAAAATTTTTAAATTGATTTTCCCTCCATCTCATGCTATCATCTAAATAGGGTGTTGGAGGCTGTTCATTATAGAGATCGTCAACTCGAAACGAAGTATACGACGTCGGGGTTTGGGAAGGGGAAATCCTTTTTCAATCGTTCTCAAAGAGTCAACTACCACCGGTCGAGGAGAAACAGGCTCTTAAAATGAAATGCGTCGTTAAAATCAGATAATGCGTCTTCGGGAGAACTGCATAGTACCGCAAAGGTCTTAAAGCATACCGCTTAAATTTCTTGTCGTCGATCGCTTTGAAATATCTCTCCTTGGTGATCAGATTTAAAAGTTCGGGGGTAAAGCTGGATGATAATTCGTAATAGACGAGCAGGGATGCCGTGGGCTGACAGAATGAACTTCGTCCTCGGCCGTCGTTCTCAGTCCAAACGTGAAATAACTTTTGGTGAAAAA
Source organism: Stegodyphus mimosarum (assembly GCA_000611955.2). Taxonomy (NCBI): domain Eukaryota; kingdom Metazoa; phylum Arthropoda; class Arachnida; order Araneae; family Eresidae; genus Stegodyphus; species Stegodyphus mimosarum. The sequence goes on along the minus strand of KK121648.1, from coordinate 20,746 downwards.
AATATTCTTCCATCAGAAACTCATTCGCGAATCCGTATATCTCCGTTCCGTTTGAATGGGACGTCTTAAAGCTTGATCCACCCAGTTCCAAGAGAAGGACCGGCAATCTTTCATTTCTTTACAGCCCAATAAGTTTCTCTCCATATTCTGAGTGAGCAGGTCCGACGATTCCACAACATGCTTAAAGTAAACATTGACTTTGTTAGCCGGTAAATGAGGAATAAATTTCGTACAATGAGTAGTCAAAAAGACTTTCAGGTTTTCAGTTTCGGAGAGCATCTTCAAATCATCAGCACCCAAAATAAATTGGGCCGGGAAAACAACTACCAGGGACAGGGCTCTGGCTTCTAATGGCCGCTCTCGCTTTTATAGTCGGTTTCAAGGCCTTTTTGTTTTCAAGAAAACCATGATGTGTCCTTTTAAGTCGGTTGGGGAAAGGAATAAAATGATCTTTTCAGTTTTTGTTTCCGTTAAATCTTATTTCCATGACCTTTTTTGACACCCAATGAAATCTTATCGTCATGACCTCACCCTTTAAGTAGGTTGGGAAAGAGAAAAAAAAGTGTCCAGAGGATCTCTCTATATAAACAGCATGCAAGAGAAAGGAGTCATTTTTGATATCATGAAGAGCCCCCGTATCACTACGTGCATTCTTTTCAAGTATAAAATTTATAGGATTTCGTTTTATATCATCCAAGGAGTTGTTTACTTGAAAGCCTCGGATATTTCAAAATGTATGGGTTATAATTTAATGGGTCGCACGATGCTGCAACAATTTCTAGCAGATGGAAGATGTCTTGACGACTCATGAAATTTCTACCGTGGATAAGCAAATTTTATTGATGAAACGAGCCAAATATCAATACACGGCCGGCTTTCTAACCCTCTCTAAAAAAAACGTATTATGGATCATCTTAAGGAGAAAAAGAAGACTGAGATTGAATTTAGCTATTGCTTGCACAAAATCCTGCACGAATCTATCTTAATCATCAAGACCCAACCCCCCAGTTTCTCCTTCGTACCAAGACAAGCCGTGATAATAATCACTCGCCCAAACAGCCCTTCGTTTTTCTTTTTTCGGTGAGCATCTTTCATGGAAAAGAAGGATTGAAAACAGATACCCCTCGGGAAGTGCCATCGGAAGTGATGTAGGCCAACACCTTCACAATAAAGGATCCTTGAGAAACGTAAAAACCGTCAAAGTCAAGCACAAGTTCCATGTAATCTTTCTCTTTTTAAGGTGACCTTTATTATTTATTTATGGAAACTCGATATCAAAAGAATGTGACGTGAAAAGACACGTGTTCCACTGAATATAAAAGAGGGTGTCGCAGAGAGAGTATTATCATTCCTTCAAGACTGACATAAAGAGTTCTGATCCTCTCACCGGTTCCTACATGATTCTCGACATGGAGTCGTTTATCTAGTATTATGAACAGGAGGAAAGTGATGTCTTTGATCTTGAAAGAATTGGGCTACATAACCTATGATTTAACCTTATGTGGATCCATGATTTTTCTACCTCCTATCGATTACTCGGATCGTCCCAAGATCAAAGTTCCGTCGATTATACTGTCCGCAATCGACATGGTATTGATTGGGCGGAGTGACATCTTTCCTACAAGCATCTTCCTTCCCTCTTGGAAATGCTGACGGAAAATATGGAGACCCTATAGTCAACTGCTACGAGAAACCAAATTTTTCAGCAGGCTCTGTCAACGGCTCGTTTGGGAATTTTACTTACCCGGGAAAACGGAGTGGCGTTGCAGGACGAAATGCACACGACATCAATCTTTCCGAAAGCAGTATTTTCATTGCGCTAATAATAAGGTGAAGAATTTTCGATACAATTTGAAGGAGGGCGATTACATTCTCAGAAAATTGCATTCCAACGAACCAGAGGGCAAAGTAGAAGAAGTATATGATGTCGAAGAACCAAAAGAGGATGAGGATGAACTTTCTATGAAATGTGTAAGTTTGGAAGAAACAAAAGAATATTGGGCCCTGAATGAGAATCCTCAAGCGTACTCATTATGGTCATCTTTTAACATCTGGCCTTGGAAAGATCTATGGAATGTAAACTAATTGAATTGTATTTCTTAAAATTTTATGAATCATCCAAATAATAAAAAAAGTTTCTTTTCAGTTGTCTTTCATTACTTTTCTTTCCAAACCAAAGTTTTGTTCCATGGGCCAAGTTGAATTCAATGCTGAAATCTCATTGGTCCATTTTTTTTAAAAGACATAGCCTGTCTGGTAGCAAAAAAACAATTGTGATCTTAAACGAAAGGTACATTTTTTTAAAATCCTTATCAAACCGTATATATAAATTCATACGTCGTTTACATCACAATCACAGACTGCGTCAAAAGGCGAACACTCTTCTTCCCCCAAAAAATAACAACTAAGAGTCATGATGCGTATCGAGGAAACATTAGAAGAAGAGTGGAAAGACTTTCAAAGCTGCTAAGGAAGAAACACTAAGAAATTAAAACGAACCATTTTACTTTAATCCATTACCACAAAGAACTAGACGGAATCTTTTTCAAATAGGAAACAGGACCATATGAGCGACCCATGTATGATTATTTCAGATCCCTAAAAGAGTAGGGATCATTGTTGTTCCTTTCCTTTGTAAGGAGTTGGAAAGAAATTTCTCTCAGAGGAAACTCTAACTGAGAACTGAAAAAAAACTTTTTATTAATTTTATGGTGTCTTCTGACATCATTAAAATTAACTCTAAGACCTTGTCATAGGTCATTGACCTAACCTATGACCTTGACGTAAACATGTCAAAACATGTTTGTGAACATGTTGTCGACCAACAGGTTCAAGGTCATACAGTTAATTTTAATGGTGTCAGAAGACATCATAAAATTAACAAAAAGTCTTTTTTTTAAATTCTAATTCAGATATGTTCTCTCAGAAAACTTTTCTAGCCCACTCAATCGACGAGACATTTTTTCTCTAGAATGGACTTTCCCTTATCTATTTAAACATCCAAGTTTCAGTTTAGATCAGTGCGGGCTGTTGAAAATACAGCAAGTTATTTCCCATCTCTAAAAAAACTACATAAACAGTCCAAGTTTTGCTTCTCACTGTTCATCCCAAAATAGACCCTCTCTCGTCTTCATGAAAGGTATGCATAGTTTCGCTTCAAATGACAAGATTTCCCCCCCATATCTGAGATTGGACCCAAGAAGTTATCGAAAAAAACTGGGTTGAGTAAAGGAAAAAGCACATTTGATAAGACAGTCTTCTTTTCCAATGTACTGTTTCCTTCACCCAACCCAGTTTTTTTCGCCTCCTCCACAACAGACGGGATAGAAGAGAAACAAAAGAGGAGGAGGTCCCGTTGAGTCAAAAATACAACCCTTTATTTAGACCGAGCGATGCCACCTTATTATCATTATTTTTTGGCTATCCGATATTGGCTTGATTAAACAAAAAGTTCGGTCAGGAAGGAACAGTGTATTTGGAAAAACGATTTATCCTTTTTTCCCGATGCACCCGTCTCCCTCCAGGCCGATTTTTTTCTATCTCTTAGGTCCATCCCGAAACTCTGAAGATGTTATTTATACACAATTCCGCCATATGTTTGATAAAGATATTTTTGTCGGACCGCTCAGAGCTTATTTTGAGTATGGTCAGTCCATCTATATCTTGGGCGACCTCTTCCAGGAGAGAATGCAAGTATTCGAGGACAGTATCATAAGCCCTCGTTCCCAGTTTCTGCATCACATATAAGGCTTGGGGTAAATCAAACCATGTACTCCGATCCTCTGGAGAAAGATCCTTCCACTACAGCAGTTGAGGATGACAGGTTTTGAGGAGATCGATCATTTCCTTGTATAACCACTGACCACAGTTCCTCGTCAGGATGGCCAGAGACAGAGCATTGAAGTAAATGCGGAAATTAAAAATATAGTCTTCAAATCTAATATCATCCCAAAAGGTTATGTAGTAGCACATGGCTAGGAGAAAAGATCTCGAATGAAATGAACGAGTCCTTTCATATCTCTCGTTTTGGAAGGACATTATAAACAAGTCATGTGATAAGCTTCTCACGACCCTCACATAAGTTATTTTGAAATGGTCCGACCTTTCCAAGATGACCTTTACGAGAGCATTATAATAAAGTCATAAGATAACTTTCTCGCGACCCTCACATGAATTATTTTGATTTGTTGGACGATTTGTTCCAATAAGATTAGCTTTTCAAGGTGACCTTTACAAGATCCTTATAAACAAGTCACTTGGGTTATTTTGAAACGGTGACCTTTACGAGATCATTGTAAACAAGTCGTCACATGAGTTGTTTTGGAGCAGTGCAACAAGATTAGCTTTCCAAGATGACCTTTACGAGATCACGATTCCGACAAAGGCCTTTTGGTTTTTTTAATAGGCGGTGAATACAAAGCGTTCTTTCATTTCTCAAGGCTTTTCCTATCTCACGACCCTCACATACCATTTCATAAACATATTTTATGAATACGTAGGCGCGTTATTAAAGTCATCACGATCCTTTTTAAAGTTTGGAATGACTCTGATATATTGGTCCGGTCGCGATAAGGATAATTGTCGCACGAGTATAAAAGAGCATGTCATCCGCGAGCTTTCTTCAGATCACAAGAAAACATGAACTGAGCTGGTAACTTATTTCCATTTTTATTGAGAGATTAAAAAATAGATTCTATTTCTTAAGTAACTTACTTAAAGTTTCTTACTTAAAGAACCTCTCTCTTAAGCCTTTCCTCTCTCTTAAAGTAAAACCCTTTTATTTTTTAAAGAAAATCTCTTTAAAGAACATGAAAATGTTAGAATATGTTTAGTTGTATTTTTCTGCTTCTTTCTAGATCTTCCTTTTCTATTTGTGGGAAAAAATATTCAATGGAGTCTGCCGATAACTTTATCGTGCTCGATTTAGAGGGTTTCCAGTCCTACAACCGCAAGAAGGGCGAGTACACTTACATTCTGAAGGAACTCGGGTATGCGACGAGAGATCTTTTGACGGTGGGATCTCTGACATATTCCAATTCAGTAATCTGCGCATGGCAATGTTCGATAAGTCTCTCCATGGTTACGCATGAACAGTCAAAAATCCGCGCCCAGAAAAAGCGGAGTCTACGCCCCGGAACAGAGCCCTGGCTCGACGGCCTACTCAGCAGGCGAATGCGTAGTCGGAAAACACTTAAGGCCCCTGATAGTCGCCTGAAGCGAAAGCTTTTGGGTAACTATAAGTGCTGTAAAAAATCCAAAATCCTTAGTACAGTTTAAAAAATTATTTTTAAATTAATTAGTCTAATGCGCAATTAAAATTCGCTAACGCAAATTTGCAATAATACTCAGCAACTAGGCATGATGGAAAGACCGATGCAAAGCATAAATCTTGAATGACACAAAAATCTAAAATAATCAATTTAAGTAACTGTGAATGCATTAACGCATTTCACTAAAATACTAACCGAGCACTTTGCATTTAAAAATGCAGTTAATATCCAACTGTCTAAATATGTGGCAACCACGTGTATCACGATTAGGCTTAGCATAACAGAACAGGTGCAATGACGTACCCAGGTGGTCAGAGTCGATGAAAAAAGCAACCTCTTTTGACCATGTTCACCCTCCGAATAATCCTATAACGAAGACTTAGACTGTTGATTATTACCGGGCTACTGCAGAAGCAATGTTACCAGTTCATGAAATAAAGCCCGAAGACACATGACATGATGAACTTTGGGAGTGGAAAAGTCTCAGATGAAAAGTCGGAGGAAAGGAGAAAAGAAAAGAGGGGCCTAGCAGGACCAAGGCAAAACGATGACAAAATCTCAAAGCCAGATGAGTGGTGAGAAAACCCTTGAAGAACAAAAGAGTATTCAAGGTACAATACAACAATAGACAAAATGCAGATACAATAGGCACTATAATACAGTGATACAACAAGAAAATACAACCAAGGTCAATGCTATAAATAAAACAAATGCTACAAAATACAACCATATACAAAATCAGACAAAATGAAAGTAAAGACAACCGCCAAACGAGGAGCAAGATAACAGAATTCTGGTCGTCTCACAGATTGGTGTGAGCAGCAAGTGGTCTGATGTGTCGGTCTTCATAAAGAACTTCATAACTGAAAACCTGAGAGTAATTCACATAATCACATTGGTCTGCTTTGAAGAAAAAATTTTCATTGGATCTTTTTTAAGTAGTCCGTGATGGTTTTAAGTCCCTGGGCAAAAGTTCGTTTCTGATGAGATAGTCAACATCGGTAATAATGCGTAAAAATTTATTTTGCACTATTTGCAGTTGATGGAGTTGATTCTTAGTGGCAGTATTCCATGCTGGAGCAGCATAACAAAGGACTGGACGAATACACGTGAGGTAAATGTGTCTTTTAGTGCGTAGGCTAAGATTAGAAAATTTTCCAGTGACTGGAAGGAATCTGCACATAATACGGATTGCTTTGCTCTTGAAGCTTTTAATATGATTAGACCATGTGAGGTTGTCATTTAAGATAATACATAAATATTTTGCAGAAGTGACTCGCGGAACAGGCTCTTGGAAAAGCAAGAGCTCTTTAAAGTTGATATGTTTCTTGTTCTTGCGGAGGATAAGAAATTCAGATTTACTTGCGTTGATTTTGACTCTCTAATTTGTACGCCAATCTTCTATAGAATACAGGTAATTTTGCATTTTAGTAATAGCGTGGTTAGCCCTGATGGATTTAATAACAATCGCCGTGTCATCGGCATAACGGGCGAGCAAGGAATAATTATCCAATCCTGGATGAGGAAAATCGGAAATATAACACAGGTAAAGAACAGGTCCAAGCATACTAACCTGAGGGACGCTTGATTTGATTAGTCTTGGGGCCGAAGCTTCATTGCCTTGCACAGCAAAGAACTTGCGATGCTGCAGAAAGGAGTAGATCAGAAGAATCATTTCTCGTTGCAGACCCATTTTGATGAGCTTAAAGATGAGCCCCTCATGCCAGACTCGGTCAAAGGCTTTTGCCACGTCCAGCATAAGGAGTGCAACACTTTTCTTATTATGAAAGGCGGATCCAACAAATTCCACGATTCAAACAAGTTGTCTTGTAGTACAAAGATTTTTGCGAAATCCATATTGGTCGTTGGGCAGCAGCTGGAAGTAAGGCTTTAATCTCTTGAGAATAAATCTTTCATAAACTACCAAGAGTACACAAGAGGCTGATCGGCCTGTATCCGTCAGGTATAGTAGGATCTTTACTGGGCTTTGGAAGAAGAAAGATCTTGGCCTGTTTCAAGGAATCAGGGAAGTAATTTGAAGTGAAGCAGGCATTAAGAGACTGGCAGTTTTACAAATGATATTTCTTGGCAGATTTCTAAGCATTTTGTTGATGAGTTGATCATTACCAGGAGCTTTTTTGACGTTGAGATAAAGAATGATATTAGTAATTTCTAAAGGAGTAGTAAGCTTTGGAAGATTACGAGCAGAAGGTGAGAGAAGCCAAGATTGAACATAACTTTCCCCAATATCTTTGAAACTAGGGTTCATTGGATCTGTGTTGGGTGTAAATTGTTTCTTCAGATGTTCTGCAAAAATGCCCACTTTGTCCTTAAGAGAGCATGCAATTTTGGAGCACGAGTGAATGGGTCTAGTATTGATATTATTCTTTTTGAGATTTTGTAGGTATTCCCAGAAGGAGCCGTCATTAATATTTACTTTAGAGATAAATTCATCCTTAGTTTATTGCTTGAAGTCGAAAATAAGTTTCTTAATTTTTCTATTTTAGACGTTAATTTCTCGTTTCAGAACAGGACCCCAATTCCTATGACACAATTTAAGCAATATGTGCGTTCTTGAATGATATCTCTGATGCATCTAGGAAGTCAGATATTGTTATTAGAAAGATGAACCGTGGTGGTAGAATCTCTAAAAGCTTTTAAGATACTCTTTGTAAGAATTTGAATGGTCTGGTCAATGTCCTGCTTGATAGAGAGGAGAGAGAACTTGGGTGGATGCTTGCCTAAAATATTTTAGAAGGTGATCCAGTCAGTATTGTGCTTGATAATTGGAGGGTCTGCTTTGGTAACGCCTAGAGAAGCAATAACTGGCAAGTGGTCAGATGTGAGTTCAACTTTTACTTCAAGTGCAACAGGCAAAGAAATATTAGATAACAAAATGTCCAGAATATCAGAATGATTAGGGTGCACAGGTCTGTACGTGGCTTCAGCTGGTACATGCAGGGCAACTCGATAATTGCAGATGAATTCATACAAGATACGACCGATTTTAACGACGAGAAAGCCACGGTTGCGTTTATACCCAAAGAGACTGAAACAAATGAGAAAGTACTGCCAACTGTTGGCAGAAATAGTAACGAAAACTGAAAGATTAAGTTAACAGACTTTTAAAAGCTTACGGAAGACTGCACTAGAGTTAATGTCATTCACTGCACAAGATAAATTTTTGTGAATGTGAAAAGCTTCAAGAAATTCTAATTCACCAAAAGAAAAAGTACACTGGTGTGCAAAAATTAAGGACGAAGTCCAAAAATTAGCATATCAGCTGAACGAAGAGGCAGAACGGACAGAAAGACCAATCAGGAGACTAAGTAAGGTGATGTACGGTAGCACATGCGCAGATATGCAGGTAGACGTAATGGTGGAGTGTCTGAGTAGTATAAAGCATGTTGTCTGTGTAAGATCAGTATTCCTGCCAAAGAGATTGCACGCCGTATAGCAGTTAAAATCACACGGAGTTGCTGCCTCAGCGAGAAATGGCGAATAATCAATCTGTTAGACGACATCTGGATGCTTTTACCCGAGGTCGAATCATTGGGAAGTTGGAGGAAGGCCGCAGTGTGACAAGTGTGGCTGCAGAGTTCGGAATCGCTCACAGCATCGTCTCACGACTTTGGAGACAATTTCAAACTACAGGAACCGCTATCCGGGGGTTTAGCTGTGGTCGTCCACGAGGAACCACATCCGCAGATGACCGGTATATTGCCTTACAGGCCAGAAGAAACAGGCTGCAGACAGCGGAAGAAATCGCTAGACACACGGCACAGGCGACTGGACGACTGATATCGCGTTTTACCGTCGCCAAAAGACTGCACGGTGGTGGTCTGTTTGCACGACGCCCTGTACGGTGTGTACCTCTAACGCCTGCCCATCGGAGAAGGCGTTCTCTGTGGTGCCGGGAACACCGGAATTGGAGAGACAATGAATGGGGACGCGTACTCTTTACAGATGAGAGCAGATTTAGTCTGAGTTGCGATTCTAGACACATGCACATTTGGACAGAGCGGGGAACACGCAATAACCCCTTCAACATCATCAAAAGGGACTGTTTTGGAGGTCGCGGAGTTCTCGTTCGAGCAGACATAATGCTTGGTAGCCGGACCGACCTTCATATGTCCCAAGGAGGTTCGTCACCTGGGACTGCTATTGTAACGAGGTTCTTCTTCCTTACATGCGTCTTTTCACAAGGGCTATGGGTCCTCAGTTCCTCTTCATGGACGACAACGCTCCACCTCATCGCACAGTTACTGTCGAAGAGCTGTTGGAGAGTGAAGATATTGAACACATGGATTGGTCGGCAAGGTCTCTGGATCTAAATCCCGTCAAGCATGTACGGAACTTACTAGGGAGACCCGTGGCAGCACCTAACGTATCGCCAGTAACGATTCCGAAACTGCGATTGGTGCTACCAGAGGAACGAGCAGCAGTGTCTCAACAGCTCATTAACAAACACATATCCAGCATGCTCAAATGATGTGAAACCTGCCTAGGAGTCAGCGGAGATCATATCCCCTATTAAAGACTGGATGTTTCTTGCTGGACACCCATCACAGGGATGTTTCTGCCTTCAGTCGCATTGCGCTCCATGCTACTTTTTCAATAAAGCTTCTTTTTATCCCTCTGATTTCTCTTTTAGTAAGTGTTGCTCACATTACTCATGTCCTTACGTATTGGGGATCTTACGGTATTAAATGTGTTGATTTGGAAAGCTTTTGTACAAGGGTATGTTGAAAAAACCGTCTCGTCCTTAATTTTTGCACACCAGTGTAGTTTAGATAATTTTTGGAGACCCAAAGTCAAAACTGTGATTCAGTTTCCAACAATGATTTGCTATCTTAAATATGTTAATTTCTTCTTTTTAGAGATAAGATTCGAGTTCTTTGATGCGAAACTTTAACACTCTTTTAGTTTGGTCGAAATAACTCAAACAACACTCACAGGATATGCTAAATTCCCCAAGAATTAAAGTCAGAGTTTTTATTACGGAGTACTTTTGCGATTAAATGCAATTACCTTTACATCTTCGTTAATAAAATTGAAATAAATAGCAACAAACATTCGCTAAAGTGAAAGAAAAGCCATTAGGAGCCGGTGAGCGGAGTTCGATAAGGGGTGCATAACAAGGCTATCAATGTTATTTCTACCAGCGGAATGTCTTTTTTGAGGGCAAGATAAAAATTTTATAAATCCTTTATCGTTAGCCACGGCAGAAAATCTTCAGTCAACGGCATATGATCTCAGATAATTGAATTCATTAGCAAGCAAAGATTCTGAGAACAAAACTTTGAGAGTACGAAGTACAGAATAGTAAAACGAAGAACGCCATAACGCCTTGCCGCTTCCATATAAAGAAACCTTGTTTCTTAATTCCAAAAGCTCACACTCCAGTCTACTCATCTTGTTAATCTTTCCACTGTGAATGTTAATCCCATTGTGAATATTTCTGATGTTAATATTTACGAGGAACAGTTGAAAATTTTAAAATGTAATTTCAACTTTTCAAAGACGTGTCAACCTTCAGTACTTCAAATCATCACCCCTATCGGAAACATCTTTTACATACTCAAACTTTCAGAAACATAGTCAGCTACTTAATTACACATAATGTAAATTTTACTAACAAATCGTTTGTTTCAGCTCTTAATCAAAAGGAAAAAAAGGCATTACGTGAACTTCATTCTAACCTTAATATTATAATTTCTACAGCTGATGAGGTTGAGCAGATCGTTGTCCTAGACATATACACATACATTAATAGAGTCACGAAACTGATTAATGAAACCCCATACTTCTCGATCCCTAAATATCCTTCAATTTCTAACCACGCGAAAGTTAAAAAAGTTTTTAAATCTCCATATATACATACTTCCAACTCAGTTTCAACAATCACACATTCCAGCTATTGCTAACTGTGCTAGTTTTCATGTTTTCCCCTAAGTCCGCAAAATTCGAATTCATTTTCTACCTACAGTTTCCAACTTAGCAACGGTATCATATCATTTGGCCAATTATTTAATTCCTTTATTTTCTAGAGTATTTGCTACCAGTATTTACATTGTAAAAATTTCTTTTGAAATCGTAGGTAAATTTTAAAATATTTCTCTCCGTTATGGCTTCTTTGGATGTTAAAGCAATATTTACTTACGTTCTAACTGAAGAAGCACAAAAATGTCTTGAAATTTGGCTTTGAGAAATCCATTTCTGATATACTGAAATTAAAGACTGGATTTTTCTTACTAAAGTCTGTTTGAGTGAAACGCGCTTTGTTTTTATTACCTCCAAACTGAAGTATTACCTATAGGTAATCCCCTCAGTCCTGTAGTTGCTGACATTTACATGCTCTGTTTCGAGGTCAAATTGTTTAAGAAACAATCTTTTCGTAGCTGGATTCGCTATGTATAGACCACTTTAAGGCTTTTTGACCTTAAATAAAAAAAAAATTAGTCCCAGATTTTATCTGTTGTAAATTTGATTGCTTCAGCCATCGAGTTCACCTTGGAAACGAAATCTGATGATAACTTTCAATTCCTGGATATACTACGCAATGTGCCTCATTTCAGAACTACTGTTTACAGTAAATACCTTTCTGTTTGTTTTCCTCCCCATGCTAAGTCATGTCACGTGGCTAAGAAAAGAACGACTTCTTTTTACTATTACGTATATCGCTCTCTCGAAGTTTTTTCTCAGAATCTTTGCTTGCTAATGAACTCAATTATTTGAGAGCAACTGCTATTGAAAGAGGACTTTGCCCAGTCCTAAAGCATTTAAAACCTTTTCGTCTTGCCCTGAAAGGAGATATTCCGCGGCTAGAAATAATATTATAATCTTGTTGTGCTTAAATTTCCTAATTTCATCTCTCCAAAAGTTCAGCTTTCAAGTCATTTTCTCACCTATGAAAAATGTATTAGTTTAATTCTTAAATATTCCATTTCTGACTTTAATTCTTCGGGAATTAATAGCACAGCTTATAATGTGGTATGCGATGTATCGGAGAAACTAAAAGGGCGGTAAAGTTTCACATCAGCACGAATCTTATATCCGAGAAGACGAAATGAACAAGTGCTTATCACAGTTGGAAGTTTTATAACAATTTTGACTTCTGGTCTGCAAAAATTATCCAAAAGTTTAGTTAGTTTCTTCTATTGCTGTACTGGATTCTCTTGAAGCTTTCCACTGTCGCAAATATTTATCTAGTTTACTTAATTACTATAATTCCAATCCAGTCTTTCCTGACACTATTAAAATTCCATTAACTTAATTTTCGTTATTATTTCTGCCAACAGATGGCGCTACCTTCTCATTCGCTTTGCTCCTTTTAGGTATAAGTGGAACCGTGGCTTTCTCTTCACTGCAGATTTTGTTTTTACTGCTGATTAAGAGGGATCTGTACCTGCATGCCTTCGAAATCTGCAGAGTCCTGAATAAAATGTATGCCAAACACGAAGTTGTTGCTTCGCCTAATTGCATGTTACGGAGAAAGCAAATTAAAAAAATGTACAGTAGGTCACAAAAGTATTTAAACACCGGAACCCCATTCAGAAAATATACTTTTCAGATGCGGAGGGGACTAATCTTGGCTACAAGGACCATTTTTGGTCTTTGACGAGGAAAACAAACAGGTCCACTTTGGTTCGACAAGGAAAGGTCCATTTTCCATATTTGAATAGTTACGATACAAAATATTTTAAGATCATGGGCAGCAGCATTATTTCCAAAATATATAGAATGTCCAAGCGCTGAACCATTACCGAATCCACTAGCCTTTTTCCAAGAGAGCTATAAAACATAACATTCATTATATTCAGGTGAAGGAAATGTTGCATCTCCAAGAGCACACGCTGCTCTGAACGGAAACGCCAACTGTTTCTATAGATAGGCAATCCAATTCGAAAGTGAAAATGGTAAAGTGAAACCCACTGGAAAAATTTTCTCAGAAAAAAATCTGAAACATATATTAAAAAAACACCAAACACTTTTTCTTAACTTTTATAATGTCTAAAGACATTATAAAAATTTTAAAAAAGCGTTTTTTTTCCCATATCTATTTCAATTTTTTCTCTGAGAAAATTTTTTCAGTCGGTTTCACTTTACCTGTTTCACTTTCGAAATGAATTGCCTATCTATATAAACAGTTGGCGTTTCGCTTCAGATTAGAGCGTGCTGTTGAAGATGCAACATCCTCGATAAAGAGCTCTTCATAGCAGGAAGGATATTTTTGGAGTTGTTTTCTCTTTAACATGGTTTTGGAATTTGGATAGATATAGCTTTTGTGTTTCTTTTGGAACCTGAAGCGAATAAGATGTTTTTGAAATCTGCATCAAGAATTTATAGCTGTTTCCGCATTTCTCTTCAAAACTTCAACATGATGACTATTTTATACATTTTATGATACTTTTGGGAAAATGCGATTACCAATTTATCGATGGACCCAACATTTCTCTTCAAAACTTCCACATGATAACTATTGTGTATATTTATGATTCTTTTGAAAAAAAGGGATTACCAGTTTATCGCTCCACCCAACATTTCTCTTCAAAACTTCAACATGATGTCTATTATATATATTTTATGATAGGTTTGGAAAAATGTGATTACCAGTTTAGAGGTCGACCCAACATTTCTCTTCAAAACTTCAACATGATAACTATTGTGTATAATTATGTTTCTTTTGGAAAAAAAATGGGCCCAACATATTACTCTTCAACGTGATAACTATTATACATATTTTATGATACTTTTGAAAGAAATGGGACCAACATTTCTCTTCAAACATAACGACTATTATATACCGGGTGGCCATAATTAAACTGACAGTGCTCAGAGTGCTCTGAAGCGCGATCTATTTGCGAGAATGTCGCCACATTTTGTAGGAAGATTAAACAAGACGGGGAACGAAGGATTCAGCGAAAAAACAAATTAGTTCCAAAAGTCACCGCTAGGGGAATATTTGGCCCTGTGTAATAGAAAATAGAGTGTTAACAAATGCAAATTAATACGGAATAAAATTACCTTTTATTCTGCACATTTTCTGATTTAGTTCAAGTGCAACATGGCAACACTTTTAAAAAAGCGTAAAATCTACATAAACACCGATAAAGTCTCGTGATCTGCAATATCGCGTACCCTGAGCAGAAGAAGATGTTCTTTATTCAAATTTCATGTTACATCCATTGGCACAGTGCCAGCTGCTTGGGTTTTAAAAGGCAATGTGTTACGTTTCAAATTAAGCGGATTGAAAGTTTATGTGCAATGTCTCCTTCTTTAGTCGAGCGTGCGTTACTGGTCAAATTCTTTTACCTCAACCAGTGCAACGCGTCAGCCGCTCTTCGTGCTTTTAGAACGCACAAAAAAGAAAAAAAAAATGCGTAAAGGTAACGGTCCTGTGTCAGTTAATGGGCTAAAAGCAATGGTTGCAATGTTTGAGAAAACAGGTTCTCTGAAGGCTCAGTCAGGCGGAAGACGAAAACCTGTACCACAGGATACAATTGAAGCAGTTGCCACAGCGATTGTCGGCAGAGGACCAGACAATATTATTGGAGTAGCTCGGAATATGGATATGCCTTTCAGTACGGTATGGAAAATCTTACGAAAGATTATCAACTTCTATCCGTACAAGATCAGCCCTGTACAGGAGTTACTGTACCCCGACCATGATAAGCGATTGACTTTTGCTCTCACCTTTCTTGCTAGAATGGAGGTGGATGCTGCTTGGCCGTGGAAAATCTTATGGGGAGACGAGGCCCACTTTTACCTGAATGGAACTGTGAATACCCAGAACTGCCGAATTTGGGATGACAAATCACCACATGCAATCACAGCAATTCCCTTACATTCACCAAAGGTAACTGTTTGGTGTGGGTTCACAGCGGAATTTATCGTAGGTCCATTCTTCTATGAGAACATTACCCCGACAGGACTGGAAACCTGTTCTGTTACCGGAGAGAAATATCGCCACATGTTGAACAGCTTTGTCATTCCTGCACTTCAGCAAAGACAATGCCTGGGAGAAATGATTTTCATGCAAGATGAAGCCCCTCCACAAGTTGCTGTACGGGTGCAACAGATGCTACGGCAGAAATTCACAACAGAAAGAGTCATTAGCCGCTACTTTCCAACTGCATGGCCACCTCGGTCGCCTGATCTTACCACATGCGACTTATGAAGTCCAAGGTAAATCAAGGAGTGGTCCAGGATCTGGCTGCGTTGAAGGATAACCTATCACGGACTGTACAGGAGATTCCTGCAGACATGCTACTTTCCGCTGTTGTGCATACTGTGCACAGAATACAATATTTGGTCCACAACAACGGCAGCCACATTGAACCGCATTTGAATGCAAAATAAAAGGTAATTTCCGTATAAATTTACATTTATAAACACTCTATTTTCTATTACACAGCGCCAAATATTCTCCTAGCGGTGACTTTTGGAACTAATTTGTTTTTTCGCGGAATCCATAGTCCCCCGTCTTGTTTAATCTTCCTAAAAAATGTGGCGTCATTCTCGCAAATAGATCGCGCTACAGAACGCTGTGAGCACTGTCAGTTTAATTATGGCCCTCGGTATATTTTATAATACTTTTGAAAAAAAAATGGGATTTAACGTTCAACCTAACATTTCTCTTTAAAACATGATAACTATTGTGTATATTTTTGACTTTTTTGAAAGAATGGGCCCAACTTTTCGCTTCAAACATGATGACTATTGTGTATATTCTTTTGGAAAAATGGGGTTATGATAACCGATCCAACGTTTTTCTTTAGACATGTATTTCTTTTCGAAAATGTGGACCGAATTTATGATAAGCAATATATCGTTTAGACATGAATTTATAATTCTTTTCGCAAAAAATGTGGTTCTTAGAGCCTATAAGATCATCTTTAACAGGGTTCTCAAGAATAGAAGTGGCTACGGTCAAAAACGATTCACTTGAAACCCTCTCCACTTTCCAAAACATAGGAAAACACAAAACCTGTCTTCGTTCTGTAGGTGAATAAGGAAAGTCATTTTTTTTGGAATTGGCTGGAAAAATATTTTTCAGAATTTTAGAATATATATCTGAAAACATATGTTTTAAAAAAAACTTTTTGTTAATTTTATAATGTCGTTTCCCATTTTGATTTTCTTAGAATTCCCAAGAATAGAAAATTAGCTCTTGGAAAATAGATTTCCAAGAATGGATCTTGGAAATTTTAGGAAAACCAAAAAGGAAAGCGTTAATTTTATAATGTCCAAGGACATTATAAGTTAACAAAAAGTTTCTTTTAATATATGTTTCAGATTTACTCTGAGATCATGTTTCCAGTCGGTTTCACTTTACCATTTTGACTTTCGAAATGAATTGCCTAGCTATATAAAGAGCTGGTGTTTCCGTTCAGATCAGCGCATGCTTTTGAAGATGTAACATCCTGGATAGCAGGTAGGATATTTTTGAATTGTTTTTCTCTTTGATTGATAGGTATATTGTTTCTTTTGGAACGAATAAGATGTTTTCGAAACCTGTATCGATTTTCCCTTTAAAACTTTGGATTCTTTTGGGTGACAACGGATTCTTTTCAGACATGATGTTATGATTCTTTTGGAAACTTATTCTGTTCAGACATGAAGTTATGATTTATTTGAACCGTTTCGTTCCCATTTTTTTCAAAAGTATCATAAAATATATAAAATATAGTCATCATGTTTAAAGAGAAATGTTGGCAGACTTTTCCAAAAGAATCATAAATATACACAATAGTTATCATGTGTTAAAGAGAAATGTTGGGTTGAACAATGAATCCCATTTTTTTTCAAAAGTATCATAAAATATATATAATAGTCGTTATGTTTGCAGAGAAATGTTGGTCCCATTTCTTTCAAAAGATTCATAAAATATATATAATAATTACCATGTTGAAAAGTAATATGTTGGGCCCATTTTTTCAAAAGAATCATAAATATACACAATAATTATCATGTTGAAGTTTTGAAGAGAAATGTTGGGTTGAATCCCTTTTTTTTACAAAAGAATCATAAATATACATAAAAATTATCATGTTGAAGTTTTTAAGAGAAATGTTGTGTCGATCGATAAACCGGTAATCACATTTTTCCAAAAGTATCATAAATATACACAATAGTTATGATGTTGAAGTTTTGAAGAGAAACGTTGGATCAATCGATAAACTGGTAATCACATTTTCCAAAAGTATGGTAAATTATATATAATAGTCATCATGTTGAAGTTCTGAAGAGAAATGCTGAAATAGTTATCACAAATTCTTTATGCAGATTTCAAAAATATCTTATTCGCTTCACGTTCCAAAAGAAACATAAAAGTTATATCTACCCAAATTCCAAAACCATGCTAAAGAGAAAACAATTCCAAAAATATCCTATCTGCTATGAAGAGCTCTTTATCGAGGATGTTATATCTTGAACAGCACGCGCTAATCTGAAACGAAACGCCAACTGTTTACATAGACGGGCAATTCATTTCGAAAGTGAAAACGGTAAAGTGAAACCGACTGAAAAAATTTTCTCAGAGAAAAATCTGAAACACATATTAAAAAAAAATCTAAAGTAAACACTGTAAGGTTCCAAATAATTATGAGAACCGCCAAATAGGCAAATTGCGCCAAATGTGGACCTTGGCGATGAAACTTGTGAAAGAACTGAAGAAAAGTATTACAGGTGGGTTGAGGTTGGAGAGAGGAGGGAGATGTGTGTGTATGGATCGGCATAGTTGCCGAAGTTAAATTTGTACCTTTATTTTCATTTATTTTATATTTATTGTGTGTGTATGAAAAAAGCACATTCGTGTAAATCTGTGTGATCATTCCGCTGCTATTCAATCACTTATTAGGAATATCCAAGTTCTTTCTTTTTGGAAACAGAAAGTCTATTCAAAACGAAAGTGGAGCTTTCGTTTTTCAAGTAAAGGTGTTATAATTCCATTGTTTCAAAAGTGTCAAGGTGTTGTGTTATTAGTGATCAGCCACTAATCGAGTTTCTTATAGTATAAATTCAACGCTGTAGAGTGATAAGTTAAAACCGAAAGCAACTGTGATCATCTTTATCAGGATACATTATTAAGTGTAAATAAGAAGGAAACTTTATTGGCGTAGTCGGCAGGATGAAGAAATCTTTAGATACCAAGGGAAAGCCTAATTAGAAGGTCAGAAATTAAATTAATATTCCTGCACACAATAATTTCAGTTTTTGTGCCATTATTCAATCTGGTTTAGATGCTAAATAAAATATGTTTACTTTTGGTTTGTGTAACACGAGTAAATATAATTGCATATTATATCAAATGTTGTGAAAATTGATATTTTTAGCAAAGTGTTGGTTAATTTGAAAATATCGTTAAGGTTGCTATTTCATTTACGCATTTTAGAACTGTAATAAGTTGCAAGTATTACAGTTGAAAATGTTTTAAATAATGAATGGTTTGAAATATGGTTAAAATTCATCATTGTATTCATTAAAATTATGATAAATTATAGATATTACTTCTGATTATTTCTGAAATTATTTAAATTAATTAAAATAATCTAGGTATTCTTATTGTTCTGAAAATGTTTACAGTGGTTTCTTCTAAGGTAAAATATACGAGTTATTATCGGTTGGTGTGAATAAGTAATAATTGTACAAATTCTAAATGTGAAAGCTAATATTCTTGAGTAAAGTGGTGGATAAATTGGTATATTGGTTTGAGTTGCCATTTTATTTATTTAGAATTGTTGACGACTATGGTATTAGTATTAAGAATGTGTAGAGACATTAGGTTAATTACAAGCAGGAGAGGGGAAAAATATGCAATTCCTTCGCCGGGAATCGAACCACGGACCTCTGAAATACCGGCTCAGTGTGCTGACCATTACACCACGAAGGCATGCGAAGAAAGAGGGAGAAATACCTTATATACTCCCCTTTTTAAAGGGCGACTAGGGTTTTAGGGGACCTAGTCGCCAAATCCTGGGTGTGGAGAGTCATCATCCACAACCCTTCTAGTTCGGGCGCCACTGTAGAGACATTAGGTTAATTACAAGCAGGAGAGGGGAAAAATATGCAATTCCTTCGCCGGGAATCGAACCACGGACCTCTGAAATACCGGCTCAGTGTGCTGACCATTACACCACGAAGGCATGCGAAGAAAGAGGGAGAAATACCTTATAAATGTTTCGATTGTATAAATGAATATGTCATGGTAAAATTAAAATTTTAACTAAAAGGGTTGTAAAGATAGCAATATTATAAAAGATATCATTTTTTAAATAGTATATGTAAAACAAAACAACTTAAAGGTAAAATTTTTGAATGCATTTTAGTGTATGATTATTTGTTATAATTTGTGAAGCGTTACGCACACTTTAAATTATTAGTGATTATAATTTTGGTTATTAGTAAGAAATTTGTTATAAAGTGTTAAGAATGGCTTTTCTGGGCACAGCTAAAAAGGAAGATTTAAAAATCTTAGCTGAGGAACTGGGGGAGAAGATACTTCCGGAATATAAGGTAGTAGATTTAAAAAGAATAATTATGGGTAGCAAAGAATATGAAGAGAATTTTGTAATGGAACTATTAAACACCATTAAGAATGAAAGAATCGAAAGAGAAGCGTTAGAAGCAAGGAAAATGGATTATGAACTTGAGAAGTTACGGATCGAAGCAGCTAGTAGGAGCGCAGAAGCGACGGTCAATTCGGGACAGGTTGATGAGAACATAAAATCGCGTTATGAACTTCGGAAATTAATGCAAAAATTTGATCCAAAAGAGGGAGACATAAGCCTTTATTTAACCTTATTTGAAAGGCAGGCTAGTAGAACTCACGTAAAAGAAACAGACTGGGTTTCACATCTCTTGAACTTATTACCTTCTGAAATAGCACAACTAATAGCACGTGAACCTGTTGATAAAGCTGAGGATTACAAACACGTAAAAGATCTTCTTCTTAAAAGATTTAAGTTAAGTCCTGAAAAATTCTGTCAAAAATTTTTTCATCATCAGAAATCACATGATAAAACATAGAAAGATTTTTCATTTGAAATAGGGAGTTATTTCGAAGAATGGATTACGAGGTCAAAAGTTACGACCTTTGAGCAATTAAAGAATCTTATGATATCGGATCAAATAAAAAGTGGAGTATCGAGTGAAGTAAAACGCCATTTTATAGACGATTGAACTAAAATCGTAGTTCCATCCCAATTAACCGATCGGTTAGATGAATATGAAAATATGAGAGAGAATGATAGGAGATATACTTCTTGTAGTAAATCAAAGGAGAATGTTCCGCATGGCAACTGGGGTAGTAAACCTTCAGAACAGGAAGTCTGTGGATTAAACCGAAACACAGCTGGTACTTCAAATTTTAAACAGCGAAGACCAAATCAGCAACATCCGTCGTATCGAAATGATACATATTGTTACGTGCGTACGGGTTCGTTATATATTGAATGCACAAGTCGTTAAAAAGT
>KK121646.1:589490-605270 GCA_000611955.2 Stegodyphus mimosarum | reverse complement strand
TATACATATATTACGTATAATAATATTATTATAAGTATTTAATTAATATTGTTATATGTATATTACGTATAATAATACATATACATATACGTATTATCGTAATAATAACACTTATTTATTCTTATAGGTATTATTATACGTATAATAATGCATATACATATACGTATTATCGTAATAATAACATTTATTATTATAGGTATTATTATACGTAAAAACGTTATTTTTATGTAAATTAGTTTATTATTTGCATAATAACTTTACATTATATATAAATATTGACTTTTTGTATTATTTATAAAGTGATAAAATCGTTTTTCTCTTTCATGCTCTTCAAATGTATGGAACGAATTTGGAACGCTGCTGGGCAAACTTCGTACTTTTTTCGATAATGTTCCAGTGTTGCATTTAGTATGAATGCACTAGATCTTAGTCTAAAATTGGCCCACATCATTAGAAGAAATTTTAGTCTCACATTCGTGCCGTCCTTAATCCACGGAAACTTAGCAACATCTTTGTCTTCCATGAGTTAAGGCTATCTGCAAAGACAAGCCGTCAATATTAGCTATCAAGTTGCCACTGTGCAATCCAAATTGCAAAAAATAACGATAAAAAACCTAATGTTAAGTTCGGACCTGGACTCAAACAGTCATTAAGAGAAACTAAAATCATTGCACTAGAAAAAGCATAAAAAATAATCCTAATTTTTGCATTAAATTTATCTCCATGAATTACTGCTTGATGAAGCATATAATAAATAAACTTTAGTTTTATTTTCCCACCTACAGTAAAATCCTTTTTAACGGCAGTACCAAAATAATAACACTTTTGAAGGTTCTAAATTTAAATGCAACATTTAGGGGTAAGCTACAAAAATTTAGGTGACGGCCTAAAAAATAATAAAGACTTGAATACGAAAACCATTTGTGTTATGTTTGTGCCGTCCAACTTAACAAATCTTTTGTAAACTCTGAGGTTATCATCCATAATTTTCAGAAACAATCACATTGAAAGATGTTTCATTTACTTTGTCTCTTGCCTGGAAAGACGAAAAGCACCCTAGTTTATGTAGCTTGTTGGCATAAATTATGACCTATGATCATGCTCCCAGACGACGAGTTGAATGACGCGATTCTCTCGGTTATAAAATACATCCGGCGCATGTGTGCGATATCTTGGACTTAACGTCTTGGATAATTGTAGATGATTGGTGTTAGTGAAGAAAAGGTGCAAGCTTGAATGGTGTAGACAATTCCGTTCCTTTTACAAGATGACAATAAAATTATCGCATGTGTATTGGAAAAGAAGAAAGATGAGAAGAAGGAAGGTCGGAAAGAAGATGAAGACGACACGTAGAATGAGAGGATTACATGAAAAAAGCTGACGAACGATTACAAACTTTAATAAAATCCGTCTGGCAATGCTCATCGATTCTTGTATACGATGTCATGAAGTTTCATTGTATACATAAGGAATTTTTAAAACTCCGATGACAGTCTCGTGAGTAGTAAGATATTCAAAGCTTTATGTCATGATCAGAGTTCCCACTTAAAAAAATTAAAATCTGAAAGGTTTCAGATTTTAAATTACGTCCAAAGAGGCTTTTTTTAACGTTTTATATGTTACCTTTATTTATTACATATCTTCTTCGCACTTAAACCATAAAATACAGTTCAACAGTAATATCGCAAAGTAATTTTAAAATGGGTATATCTTTAGAATTTCCGATACACAGTTCCGCGCTCTTTAGATAAAAAGGTTTTTCTTTCGTAGAGTATTGCGTTTGCTCGCTTTTAAATCGTTTGAGTTTGTTCATCAAAATTTCGTTAAAGTTTTATAAAATATGAAATAGATAATAAAACGAATTCCAAATTTGGGCTTCCAGATGCGCATATTCAGTGGAAACTTATGTAATTCAAAACTGGATGGCTTTAAGTACGGTTGTTTTATCACACGTGGAGAAATATACATACATTATGCAGATTCTTCATTATTTAATTTCTTTAAATATAATACAGAGCTGCAAGATTTGGTGGCAACAGTTTGAAAAGTGATTCAGACTTTTAATGTTTCCAAAGCAAAATCGCAGAACGATAACAATAGTCCTTCAGAGGCAAGGCCTCTTTGGACTAAAAACTGAACAGGACATGCACACTCCACTTATAAAATAATAATAATAATAATAATAATTACACTTTTGCATTACTTTTAAAATAAATCATATTAAAAATGTTCGTCATATATTCGCTGGAATGCTTATGTCCTGCCATACATCTGTAGGAAATGGTGCTAGTACCCAAGTAAAGTGCCCTATGTTGCCTACGTAAAGTGCAAATGGTATGCAAGTAAACAACGATTAGTTCGCGTATGTTGTCCGCAAGTGTAGCTAACAACATATGTGTTTAATTGTACTATAGGTTAACATATTTATATATAAATCATAGAAAACTTTGTACAATGAAGAAAACCATCAAGTGATTTTAAAACTGAATGGCTTGATGAAATAATTGAAACAACACTAGCAAAACATATATTTACTTTTGGGATAGACATGAAAAAAGAATATTATATAAATGAGAAAAAAATGGATAGATAAAGGGAAACTAGATTTTTTTATACGGCATTTAAATAATAAATGTCATATAAACAGTTTAACCAAATTAAGAATAAAAAATTCCTTGCTACCGGCAACAGGATTAATACATTTATTGAGACCTCGGATAAAACGTTAAAATAGTCGTTGCACTCTGTCCAGAATATAAATGTATGGCAAAATATTGTCATATATATGGGAAAATATTGTTGCGTGCGTAAGGGTTCGTAGTGGATTGAATGCACAAGTCGATAAAAAGTTAATAAAATCTATTTTTATCACAAGATATTAAACAAAATGCTGAAATTTCCTCAAAGATCTTTCATACAATATCACAATATCTTACAGTAGTTATATTTTAAACTACTAAACGTTGAATAGAACTGAGTTCAAAATACAGAGAAAGCTATTCCGATCTCACCGCGAATTCGCTGTAATCAAAAACAGTACTAAGTATACAACTACAGCTCACTTAACAACAACAACTGAGCTAAGATGTTTCAATCCAGCTTATATAAGCTTTTTAATCAAGCACGAGAACATTCTGGTAAAATCTATTTTCTCGATTTTTCTGAATAGCAAAACAGTACAATTACGAGATACCTATTTATTAAAATGTTAAATGCACATGCTCCTGTATTTTTACTTTTTCGGTGTAGCTTTCCCTTAAAACTTGTCGCGCAGCATTGCACGGGAAAGGAAACAATTTCATTACAATTCTACTAAAAATAGCTAAATAAATACAACATCCGTAACACTGCTCCCTTCCCAAGACTGCACGTTCCGGGCAGGTACAATCCCTGGACAGGAAGCCAAACTTACAACTAATGCATAAGCATTACATTATAAAAACAAACAACATAAACATTAATTGCAACAAGTAACCTAAAACAAATCAAATGCTATCAAATACTAAATGCAAGTCAAACACTAAAAACAAATCAAATACTATCAAGTACTAAATACAAATCAAATACTATCAAAATTTAGAAACAAAAAGGACCATGGTCTTTTTTGGCTATACTATTCACATTATATACACTACGTACTATAGCCACAGTAAGGAGCTAATTTTTCGTAATGAAAGACTTTAGACTTCGAGTTCGATGACTTACGGATCCGAACCACGACGTCACTCAGTCTGTTTAGAACTGCGTACGGACCATCCCAAGGTAACTGTAGTTTCGGACAGAGTCCTTTCTGTCGAAACGCATTCCACAACCCCACCTTGTATCCTTCGTTGAATCGATGTACAGTAGCTCTCGTGTCGTCTCGGGTCTTGATTTTTTCCATCGTCAGTTGACTCGCTGTCGGGTAAAGCTGTGCATCATTTCAAACTGATCCTCGAGATCGTGGACGTACTCCTAAGGCGATGAAGGCGCATCGGGAGGGCGACCAAAGAAAAGATCGCAAGGCAGACAATATCACAACTGATGAGCATCTGGGATGGAGAATAGCCGGTAGTCTTGTGTTTCTCTTCTGTTTTTTCTGCCTAGTATGATTTCGGCAGCTTTCTGAGTAGGGTCTTTCAGACGAGAGAGACCTCGGCGTTTCCAGTTGAGGATCCCTTTTGGTGTTGGATAGTCATGTCCTTGGATACTGAAAGCAGTTTCTTTTTTTTTTTTTTTTGAAGTCCAAGGAAAAATTGTATTTCCTTAAAACGTCCGCCCACCAGCGGCTGAGCGGTAAAGACGCTGAACACTGGTAATTCGGTCTGAGGTTCGAATCCCGCGAACGGGCTGGCTGCATGGGCGTTTTCGTGGTTTTCCCCATGTGTAACGTGTATACGAGCCAGTTTCCCTTAGAAAGTCCTTCACGAAGGCATCCCTCCCTTTAGGCAGATAGCCCTCGTGTGCTTTGCCATAACTGAATAACCTAACCTAACCTAACCTTAAAAAGTCCAATCCGAGTAAGCAAGGATCTGTAATATCCGTGACATATGCCGTGTTACGCTAGGCACCACTTCCAAGCCTGATGTTAACTTTAACTTCTCATCTATGTCGTTTTTATCCCCAGACGCAGTCTGAAGGTTAAAGCAGGATGGCGTCCAAATCAGTTTATCTTAAACGTTGAACAAAATCTTTCCGAATGATAGTAACATTAGGTCCTGTGTCAATGATCATATTCCAAGGATCCCCATAGAATGCCTATTGATGGATAATCCATTGCTGTTGCTACTCACTGCAGAAATCTTGAGCGCTTTAAAACACGGTTTTTCACTATAGTTCAAACTCCTCTCCAAATTATGGTCATTAATTTGATTCCTGCGTCGTTGTTGGGAAATGATCTTTTTTTCCCGTACCCCGAATGTTCTGCAGTTCCTTCCTTCATGGCCTTCAGCTCCGCAGTTCCAGCACTTTGGTTTTTCTTGTCACTCCTTTTCCATCTCATAGCATTTAATTGTCTATTTAAATCGTCCTTCTTATTTTCCGTGCCCCGGGGTGTTCTGCAGTTCCTTTGTATTTTGTCTTCAGCACCGTAGTTCCAGCACTCTTAAGAGTTGTCTGGTTAAATCGCCTATCTTATTTTTCGTGCCCAGGTATATTTTGCTGTTCTTTCGTATGTGCTATTCAGTACCGCATTTCCAAAACTTTAGAGCCACTTTGTTCTCACTCCTTCTCCATATCAAAGCATTAACTTGTCTCTATAAATCATCTAAACGAGACGTCACTTGATCCACTGGCTCGTGGGCTTGTACAGCTTTGACTGGGTGGCAGTCTCTACGAGTTGCTTGCTAGGCTGCCTCGAATTTCATGGGGTACACTAGAGCACTTTTTACGTCCCTGACATCCGCCATTCACAGAGCTTTCTGTATTTCGTGATCCTGGATGACATCTATAAAGTACTGTAGGGACAGGATTTCTCTTGTTTCTCTCGGACACTCCGTAAAGGCGAGGTGAATCACCGTTTTAACATCCGTGGCGAGGTCCTGGGGTCATTCGATGGGCTTCTATTGACGGGACTTTAATAATTGAAGCCTGTTGTAGTCTTTCAAACATTTCTTCCCAAAGCGCAGCTCCAGTGCGCCGTATAGAGCTTCGAAATCTAACCTTTGGTTTTCTGGGAGATTTTGAAGGATATCCGCTGTGTCTGCTCTCACAGAAGCGGCGAGATGACAGGCCTTAGCTTGGGAATTCCATCCGTTCACTTCCGCCACTATTCCAAATTGTGTCTTATACACTTGCCAGAAGGTCTTCCCATCGTATGTGAATAGCTTCAGTGACAGACGAGCAGGCATGGTTAAAAATTCAAAACCATCAGAATTCCTTCCTGCCGTCGCTACGAATTTCTTTAAGTCATCAAGTTCCTTGGTACCGAAGAAACCCTGTCATCAATTTGTTGTTCGATTTGTTGTTGAACGGCACAAACTCTTCCTTCGATTTCTTCTTTGACAGAAGAAACTCTGTAACCTATTTGTTGTTCCACGGCCGAAACCCTCTCTTCTATTTTTTCTTTCACAGAAGAAACTTGTTCTTCAATTTGTCGAACACTTTCAACCCCGTCTATTCTGCCTTCCATAGCCTCAAATTTCTTTTCTATTATGAAAGTAATTTCCTTTTTCATTTCTTCTTAATCTGCTTGAATGGCTTTCAGCTCTTCTTTAGCAGATGTTTGGCTGGCTTTCACCTCTTCTTTAACGGATTCTTCGCAAGCTTTCATCTCTTCTTGGCTCGTTTCATTTCATCTTTCACGGAGTTGACGGCCTCTTCCATCTTTTCTTGGAATGCAGTAAAAGCAATAACGAGTTGTCTCAATTTTTCTTCCATTGCTGCAGTGAATGGCGTTTAATCCCACTCCTGACACCAAAAAGTGTTGCGTGCGTACGGGTTCGTAATGGATTGAATGCACAGGTCGATAAAAAGTTAATAAAATTTATTCTCATCGCAAGATATTAAACAAAATGCTGAAATTTCCTCAGAGATGATTCGTACAATATCACAATATCTCACAGTAGTTATATTTGAAACTACTAAATGTTGAATAGAATTCAATTCAAAATACAGAGAAAGCTAATCCGATCTCACCGCGAATTCGCTACAATCAATAACAGCACTAAGTAAACAACTACAGTTCACTTAACAACAACAACTAAGCTGAGATGTTTTAATCAGGCTTATATAAGCTTTTTAATCGAGCACGACAACATTCTGGTAAAATCTATTTTCTCGATTTTTCTGGATAGCAAAACAGTACAATTACAAGATATATATTTATTAAAATGTTAAATGCGCGTGCTCCTGTATTTTTACGTTTTTGGTTTTTTTGGTAGCTTTCTCTTAAAACTTGTCACGCGTTGCAAGGGGAAATGAAACAATTTAATTAGAATTTTACTAAAAATAGCTAAATAAGTACAAAATCAGGAACAATATATCAAAATTCCAGAAAATTGGCGAATGAAAAATTATGTTTTTATGTTTTTAGAAATTATTAATTACTTCGTAAATTACCTTAGTTAAAAATAAAATAATAAAACAAAGATAAATTATCAAGAAATATATGCACTGCTTTTTAATTTGTCAGTTAGCTAAGTAATTTACAGTTAAACTTGAATTAAATGGCAACACCGTATGGCCTGGTTGTATGTATGTATGTATAATTCTTTAAAAAAATAGACTTTTTGCAAAGAGAATTCTTACCAGCGCGCGTGGACGATAAATGTCCCAGCATTTTACGTAACGTAATGCGAAAATTTTAAAAGACTATGGACATTTCTACTGCTACTTAGTTACAGAAAGAAAGTTTCAAATACACAGCTCAGAAATAAGAATTATTATGTCACATGGAAGTGTAATTTATATTTTAATCAATTTGTCAGGGCAAAATTTAAAATGGGAATTGAATAATGTTCAAGAGGAGGACACCAAATGTTAGAGGTCTGGAAATACATTCTCAGCATGTCTTCAAATTTAATACCAATTGAATAAACTGCACCTTATTTTTAAATTCCGGTTAATATTCTTTGTTTATGCGCTTCTCTTATTTAAAACTAGAGGCATAAAGTAAGAAATGTGATAAAATTATTTATTTAAAAAACACGCTTTAGAGGCGTCATGCGCTAGACATGAAAATAGGAAAAAATCCCATTATTGTGATCACGTATCATGTATCCAGCATATGAGTATCTCCTGCAAGTCTCTGAAACCAGCTATCGCAGGTGAAGACTCCTTTAAGTACTCGAAGAGTGCAACAGATCCTTGTGATCATATTAGCATTCAATAGCACTGAGAATTCTGCATCTTTCTTGATGAATTACACACTCATCCAATTCTTTTACAGAAGATTTTCCTGGAATATTCAACTGAGTTAAATTATGAAGAATCAAACTGTCAAACGAGTAACAGAAAATGTCTTGATATTCTTCAAATCATTTACGAAAAGTTCTGATGTCGCAATAGGGTCCATCCTCAGCTTAATAGATATGAGTGTTCACCAGTAACATAATCATCAGATACAAATGTTTTGCGATAATCGAAAGAATTATTTGTATTTAGAATGCCCTCTGGAAACATCAACAAACCTAAACATAAATGAAAACAATCTCCAAGTCATAAATCACTACCCTGAATTATGCTGCGTCATTAACCTACGTGCCGGCACTCAGACATGGCTGCGACACATTTAGGAAGGCTGCTTTTTTTAATATGCCATTGTTCATCTATCCTGAGGAAAACACACTTTGACATTTCGGGAAAACAACTCTTTGCTACTCATCGAGGTTCAATTTCGTAATTTTTGGGTAAAGTCCCTATGTTTGTTTTGCATATCCATCGGCATGTTTGCTCTCATCCACGTTACACTTCCAACCCTCCAAGGCTCAATTAAGTTCGTTACACGGTCATCTTGAGGACATTTCTAGTAGCCTCTTCATCAATCTGAAAAGCCATTGAAGCTCACCAGTCATTCTTGTTCAATTTTCTAAACCGATTTGTGTAGTCGGAATTCAGTGATATTACAGTGGTGTAATCAAGACTACTATTCAGGTCTTTCAGTTTTAGTTTTTTTTTCACCACTCAGTGTACAAGTATGTTACAGACGCTTTGTCAATTCTAGTAGTCCTAACATATACGTTAGTTGTCATGCATTTTTCAATTCTGAGAGACTGCTTTCTCTCAGCATGTCTAAGAGTGTTCTTGACAGTACCTATAATACCTTTATTGATGACTATCATATTACCTTAGCGACTTGTAAAGGTATTGTATGAATCTTGAAGCATTTCTGAAGTTTACTTTGAACGAAAGTCACTGTAGCGTGATTGAATCTTATGATTGCATCTACATATTTTAATCATTAATTGCAATTGGCTAACTAAACACTAAGTCTAAATAAACAGAAATAATGTGTTAAGTCTGTCGCTTGTGTTTCTCAATTTTCTTACTGCATTAAATAATCGATGGAAAAAGCTTTCATTTTTCTCAAATTTTTTGAAGCAAAAATGAGGCATAATGTTTATTAAACCGTCAATATTTCTACTCTTCTACTATTCATAATGTCATTAAATGATCTGGGCTGGAGGATCTTCCCTTCTAGAAGTTTATGAAACTTTCTTTAGATTGGATTGAAATGGATGATTTAGTACACTCACTTCCAAAAGTTAAGCAAGAAGATATAAAATGCAAACAAATCAGCAAATATTGCTTTAATTGACACAAAATTCGGCAGGAAAGTAGCATATATATTTATGCATAAAACAAAATCAATAATTATATGCAGAAATGAAAACAATATTAAATTTTTGTAAGTTATCAGATAATGACATACTGGAGACTTAAACAGAATTATGTATAAAGTGAAAATAAACAGCATAAATTGAAAACAAAGTACATTAATAGGGTATGTGACACCTCCCCTCATCTGTATACAAAGTTTACACCTTGTGGCCATGCTTTCAATTAGGTGGTCAACCACCGTAGAATTAAGCAATCACCATTCTTCTTGTAGAGCAGTTTCCAGCTCAATAAGAGTGGCTGGAGGTGGGAAACGTGAAGATACAGCACGACCGGGAGCATCCCAAAGATTTCAATGGGATTAAGGTCGGGCGAATATGCTGGCCACGCCATACGCGCAATCCCTTCACTCTCTAGGTAGTCATCGACGATGTCAGCTCTATGGGGACGTGCGTTTATAGAAACAGGTATGTCTTAAAAACAAATTGTACGAAAGTTTTAACATCTTCAATCAGCACTTACAATCAACTTCTGTAACCCTTCATAAAGCTGGCTTCTTATAAGGCTGACTTTTTTGCATATTTCTTGACGTGAAATCGCAATTGGCTGTTACCTAACATATTTGCATACTTCCATCTACCTCTGCAGCGAATTGCATCCTCTTCAGTTCTGATTGGCTTCCGGAAATTAGCATTTTTCTCTCCGTGCTTAACTTTTGGAAGTGAGTGTAGTTTATGATAAAGCACGCAAAAGCCATCTACCTAAGGAAAAAGATGCCTTCGTAGAGGGCTTTCTAACAAAACCTGACCCGTATTCAAGTTACACATAAGTTTTTTATTGCCGAATTATTGCAGTAACAGATATCGCGAGCTATTCAATACTCTTAACTGACCGCCTTCGAATTGCTTAATCAATCACCTATACATTAGCTACAAAAACCGGTGGAAGACCCTCTTAATTTCCTGGTAATTTTATTTAAGGTTCAGCAATAATTAATTTCTCTCTTTTTATTCTTAATAATTTCCCCCAAAAGTATTTTATCGACATCACGATGGTTCCAAATAGCTTGAAACTCTGACATTTCTTGATATGTAATAAAGTTCAATCCTCCTTCTAGCCGTCGACGAGCTGAAACAATGAGATACTGATCGTTGGCGCTCGATTCGGTTTCCAACAGCGGAATTACTTTAGCAGTGTGGAAGCTTTCTACATTTTCTCATATGTTACATATATACGTGCTAGTTATACGTTACAATATATTCTGTGATACTTGACTACAAGCCTCATCACAAAGGGGTAAAAAACCTAAGACATTAGAATTTTGAAAAAGTTGCGAAGAACTGAATTGGAATCGAAAGAACTGAGATTAGCAACTTTGGTAGCTAAATAAAACTGATTATGTTGATCATTTTCGCAGTTTTCTGTATATGCTTTTGCTCCGCTTCTTCGTCTAGAACAAATACCATCTAATGTCCCTTTATAAGTTCTCCACGAATGCATATCCCTGCTCTAGACTATTAACCTCTGTATACTACACTCCCTAGCCGTTTCTACTTCCTTGTATGAAGTAAAAAGGAAGTATTGTAATCGCAAAAAATTTCGAGTATCCGATTTCAACGAAAATATCTATTTTGACCGCTATCGAATGCAAATTAACGATGTTTTTGAGGGACATTCGTACGTAAGAACAGAATAAAGGACTTATTTTCCAAAAACGAAAATTATAAAACTAATCTAAAATGGATTCTGAAGAGATTTTTTCGTGGCGTTTGTGCGTACGTTCGTACGTATGTATCTCACATAACTCAAAAACGAGTAGCCTCAGAAAGTTTAAATTTTGTGGGTAGGACTCCTAGAAAATGTAGATGTACACCTCCTATTTTGGTTGCACTCGGCTGCACCAAAAGAATATATATTTATGTATATATATATATCCACTTTGTTTGTCGGCTCAGTGAGCTCAGATTTTTATTCTTATATGCTGGTAAATTGTGCATTTTTTGCTTTAAAATGATTGAATTATGTTGTTATTATCTTCCGGTTAAGGTTTTTATGCCTTTAGTAAATCTGCGTGCAGGATTTGTAGAATTATCAACAATTTAAAAGTTGTTTCAGTGCGACTAAGCCTAATCATTTTTCTCATAGCGGGCGTATTTGTTTACATTTGAAACTTGGGAGAATATTGGATTTGTCCCCAATCTAGAGAAACTAAGCTTCGCAACGACAAAGATAAAACCTTCTTTTATTATTGCGAATTAAATCATGCTTAATCCTTTCCGGAATTTATTCCAGGAAATAAGTGTTTAAGATTTGCTTCGTAATTTTGAATATAGATATTTTGTGTTTTTATGTGCTTTTGCCTTGTCGCGAAGTTAGAACTGAACTAATTGAAGGAGAAATACTGAATCGTCTGTGAAAAACTGTTTCATTTTGTTTGTTTGTTTGTTTATTTTCTTTTTTACATAGTTTTACATTTATTATAGTGTCTGAATAGAACATGTGGCAGCGATTAGGTGATTTTCCAGATGATATACATAATTTTGTGGGCATTCTGAGTTATAAAATGAATGAGATGTAACTCTGTTAAGTGAAGCTAGCACCAGAGTGTCGCCGTGATAAACAAATATAGTGAATTTTAAAGAGTGCATTTATTGTATTGTGGTTTATGCATTATCGAAGAAGTAGATTTAATTCAATCCAATAAGTTTTAATGAAATTCAAAATGCGTATAATTTAATATTCCGTACAAGGAAGTCATGTGGTGTACACAACAGATTTTTTTCTTTCTGTATATCAGAATTTAGTTTTTCTACTTGAAAGCATACACGTTCAGCTCACAATTGCTCTTTCGATAGCGAATTCGAGGGACTTGAATACCCGTAAATACAATCCGCAGAATGTCATTATGCAATTACTTTTGTTATAGTTTAACTAATTTTAATGCTGATGATTTCCACACTCAGAAATTTAAAATAAATCATTAGTGTTTGTTTACACTAAATCATTAAACAAAAATTATTGTAATCATACTTAAGCAAAAGCCAGTTGCTTCAAAAACCAGTTCTACTTGATCAGTAATTGAAATAAATGAGTTATTATGTAAACTCTGAAAAATAACTAATCTAAATAACTTTGATATATGTTCTAAGTTGAGAACATTCACAGATGAAAAAACATTTGTAGGGGTTTATTTTTATTTTAAATAACCAGTTAATTTTAATTTTAAGTTACTTTCCTATAAGCCTTTATTCCCCTAATTGTCAGTGCCAGAATATTTAAATTTAGTAGCGCGAGCAAGAAATGCAAATTCTAACAGTAGAAGAATAAGTTAAATATCGACGTTCCAGTAGAGAAATAGAGAGTTCGGGATATTGCCGTGCGTGCTTATGTTACTGTGAAAGACCGAAATCTGGAGAATGTCGACTTTCACCGGTGAATGTCAACATTCACATAGTTGCTTGGTGTATGTCCGAAATATTTTTCAAATACTCTTATTTCTGACTTACATCAGTGAATGTCGACATTCACCATGTACTGATGGTGAATGTTGAATATATGAGAATATTATATTTTCTTCTCCGTAATTTAGTCGCAAAGAAACACACAAGTACTTAAAACACACAATACATTCAAAATGAGAAAGGAAAATAATAGAAGTTAAAAAACTTACTTAATTATACAGTACGTTCTAAATGAGAAAATAAAATAATAGTAATAAAAAACTTACTAAATTATGTGATTCAAATCTGATTAATTGCAACAACTTAAACTATTACGAGACTTTGAATTGCCCAAGAGGCCCTTGCTTTTACAGCTGGGAAACAGCCAGTCGCCTCTCTTTTCGACCTACACCATAGCATATCTGTGATTGTCGACATACACCGGTGAGGGTCCGAATGTACAAGAATCTAATACAATATTCGATCTTTCACCGACGTATCTGGCGAATGTTGACATTCTCCGATGAAAGTCGACATTCTTCAATTTCGGTCTTTCACGGTAACACTTTTACGCAAACTTCTGTTTAGCAGTATTGCTGGTTTTGACGTGGCTTAAGCGCTAGTATCTTGCGGCCACTAGACTCCTCTACGCGCTGTAGGCTACAAGATTATATGACCCCTGTAGTGTAGTTCTGTGTGAATATTTCTTAAGTTTGATTCTACTGTTTCAGTTACCGCCCTAGTTGAGGCGTAGTATGTTAGCGTCAAGTTGACGCATTGTAAATATGTTAAAGAGTTTAATAAAGGGCAGTTTTAACCCTTCGTCAGTGCAATCACTATCTCTCAAGGTTCTACACAGCAGCAGGAAGGTAGAACGTTACACATTAATCAAATTAAGGAAATAAGCAAATAAAATAAACATTTCGAAATTAAAATTTTCCACAAGATAATTTCCCTTTGACTGTATCTTTTCGCATAAAATATCAGAATCATAAAAAAATTTGTCTGGTTAGTTATAAAAAATTATAGGTTGCTCCTGGTACAATAAACACTGAGATGGATCTAGAGATCCAGATAATTTTAGTCTTCTGAGGAAGTGGTCATCTTAGAAAAATATTTAATATTAATGTTTATTTTTATTCTCAAAATTAATGGTCACCTTTCAGGGGCGGTTTTCTTATGGAGGTGATAACAGCAAAAGTTTCCATTGTATTTAAAAAAGAAAAAAGTTTGAAAATTCAACACAGTTCGAACAAAAATGGGTATTCAGAATAAAGCCATATATTTAAAAACATTTCTTTAAGTTTATAATGACACCTAAAAAGTAATTTTGTGGAACTCCGTATCTGTGATAACAGGAAAAGGCTATAAATATCCCACAACACATTTTAGCTTTATTGCACTTTAATTTAATCTCTTTATCCCTTTTTCTGCCTAAATGTTTCACTGGGCAGACGGCGCGCAACCTTCACTACCCAGCAAACCACCTTCTGCGGAACTCATTAAATGAAACCAGAAGTAACAAAAACCTTGAAAAAAGAAAGCAGCCGTTTTTAGGTTATGGTCACGGGAAAGTGCTGACTTCCGGATGAAAGTAAGAGCGATTACTCGCCAAATCCAGTGGTCTGGAGCGGGAATTTTTAAAAAGGGGAACAGAGTGAAAAGACAGGGAACTTCCATCTCGAAACTCATTCGGATAACTTTTGCAGAAGCCGGAACACACCTTTGGAGAAACTCACCAACACCATGATCACTATCCAGCAAGTGAAACCATACACTAACAGCAATCATGCTTCAAACCGTTCCCTTCCTTGTAAAGGTAATTTTCTTTTCTTTGTTATTATTTCTTTCTATGCCCCCTGGGGTGTAAACATGACATATAACCCGAGGCGAAGGATGTTAAGCTATGAGAAAGTTTCGGATATCGTGAAACATCACACTTGCAATTAATTCCGTGAGAAAAACAGGTCTGTTTCCACAATCACTAGCATTTTACTAATTTAGAAATCTTTATCTTTCTACAAAAAATAAACCCTTATACCTTGAACATAAGATGATATTTCCTTTCAAAAACAATACGTCTTTTTAATTTTTAGCCTAACCTTCAATAATACGTTAAGAAAAATTCATGACTTATTGCAAAAAATATTTAATTTGAAGTGTAATATTTAGATTACTTGTTATGTTTTTTATAAACACGTTCAACATATCAAGCTCAGATATGAAATATACGCATATACAGACTTTTTAATGCTTTTAAAGTGCCCAATCATAGTATGTCCCAGGCTATAATTAGATAATATGTTACTATTACACAGTGGTCAACCTTTATTACCAATCTTTCCCGTCCCCCTCCAAAAAGGGACATTGTAGCTATTGTATCGAAAATTAATTTAGTATACTCTCATCAGTTGGAGACTTTTCGTACTGCAGTTTTTGTTGTAATGCATTAATCGCTGTAACAAGTGATCGTTAAAATGCGTGGCGAATATATATTACTTTTGTAAATAGACATTTTGAGATATTTCAAATGTTTTCAAATTGTTTAGCTTCAAAACCACTATAAAAAATTAAATTCAAAAATAATTCCTAAGAAATTGTTTAACTATAATTCCATAAATTAGTGTTATGAATATGCAGTAGAAGCGAATTTATTAGTGATAATGCAGTACATACCGTATAAACGAATTCATTAGTGACCAGCGGCCGAGCGGTAAAAGCCGTTGAACACGATGGATGAATGGTAGTTCGATCTGAGACTGGAGTCCCGACAAACAAGCTGACTATAGACGCTTTCTTGTCTTCCGCAACACGTACACGAGCCGATTTTTCTTAAAATGACGCTCCACAGAGCATCCTTCCTTTTCCGCCTACCTAAAAAAAAACTACTAAAAAAATCATCAGGGAGTTAGATATTAGTGTTTAAAATTTTCCACGTCGTAATAGTTAATTTTTCGCTAACTGTATGATAATTAAAGATGCATTTTTTTAAAGTCAAAGAACTTTAACTGAATTTGGATAAAGGACTGATATTTAAACTTAACAAAAAGAAGCATATAAAATGTTTTTTTTTAAGCAAGCTTTC
>KK121646.1:541340-589441 GCA_000611955.2 Stegodyphus mimosarum | reverse complement strand
TTAATGAATTTAAATGTTAAGATAATAAGATTGGTATTTCAATTCCCTTGTGATTTAAATTCATAATCCTGATCGTCTTAATTTTTTATTGAAAATGAAAAAAATGGCAATTTAGAATAACGGTTTTTATTTTTTTACTAATAATGCCAGACAGTAATTTACAATTAAGACGCTTTTAATTTTTTATCCATATATATAAAGAAGAAAGTCTTCGAGTTTGTTTGTTCACTAATAACACAGTCAATATTATAGCTATCGTCACCAAACTTTCTGCAATTTTTTCTGCGTCCTGGAAAAGCTCGACGTCCACTTTTTTCAAAAAAAAAGGAGTTTAAATTAGAGATATTAATTAAAAACTTGGAGAAACAACAATTTTTGCCCTCATTTTTCGAGTGGCAACAGTTTCGCAAGCAGGAAATGAAAATCTGCTTCATTTCGAAAGTTGTTGCCACTGCTCGCTTTCAAATCCTAGAGTTTGTTAATAAAAAATTTCTAAGTTTCACGATC
The DNA here is from genome assembly GCA_000611955.2 of Stegodyphus mimosarum. Classification (NCBI taxonomy): domain Eukaryota; kingdom Metazoa; phylum Arthropoda; class Arachnida; order Araneae; family Eresidae; genus Stegodyphus; species Stegodyphus mimosarum. The sequence goes on along the minus strand of KK121646.1, from coordinate 588,934 downwards.
AAATAAAAATAGCATTGCCAAACTTTAAGTACATTATTCCCGAATCCAAAATTTCGTGGGAAGCCATTTCGACTGCGTATGTTTTTAATCAGCAGAGATATTGATTAAAAACTCCGAAAACATTAATTTTCGCTCTCATTTTTCCGAGTGGCAGCAATCTCGCGCGTTGAAGATAAAAATGCTTTATTTCGAAAAATGTTGCCACTGCTCGCTTTCAAATCGTAGAGTTTGTTAATCAAAAATTTGTAAGCTTTACAAAATCTATACACATAAGGAAGAATGTCTGTTTGTTTGTTTGTTCGTGTTATTGTTTTCTGATTAATTATGATTACATTTTTAGCCACATTTAATCGACTAAAATTGAACATATGTGAAATATTGGAAGGAACTCGAGCTTTCAGACCATTTGATTAGAAAGACGAAAATCATTAAAAACTGCCTGCCATTGTTGCTGATGTAATGAAAAAGAATTAGCTTATTTTTTTATCGAAATTTTTATATGGGTTCCATATTGCATCATATAGACAAATGTATGACTATGAATCATATTTTTTGCATCCTTATTAGAGAAGCATTACAGCGGTATCGCTCGCTCTGTTGTTAGATGCATTATTCTCAATCTAACTTAATTGCCATCCGGTACTTCCTCTAGTTAAAAATAAAACAGGAAAACTAGTACGGCTTCGCAGTTTTTAAGTACTCTTTTGTAGTAAAATGAAGAGACTATAGTGCGTTTTTTGGTAGGTCTTAATAGTTCTTTTATCATTTTCAGAAGTTATGCATACTTTTTAAACATCATTGCTATACTCAAAAAGATTTTAAAAGGTTTTTCTTATGATATCTTAATGCATTTTCTGTGATGCATAAACGTACTAACAACTTACAGTCAAAAGCGCTGAACCATTAAGAAAGCATAAAACAGCTGTTAAGAGCATGTTTAATATTCAACTCACGACAGTTGAACACAAGAAAAGATTTCAGCGTTTTGGTCAATGCATGTATTTCTTAGAAGACTTTGAATCATTAGTTTTGAACTGTTTTAATCTGTGTAAAGATAAATATGAACAAAAAAATAATTTTAATAAATCCTTTGCTTATATACGTACAGTAGATACTCGCATACATCCCCCCTTTTCCTACTAATTTTACCGCTTGAAAACGGAGACAGAGGGGATTACGCGGTATGTACTATTTCTGAAGATAACAACAACATTAAATAATAAACATAGCATATTAAAAAGCAGACATAAAACATCTTAATATTACTATATTATGTATTTCAAATGACTTATGAGATGTAATAATAGTCTTCTTACTTAAATAAAATATTTTACTATTTGTGCACATATTTTACATTGCTGCCATAAGTGAGAAGTTTCTAAACTCTAAGAGTCAACCTGGAGGAGAAAAATATATATGTATATATATATATATATTAGTAAAGGTTTTGTAGATTTCGTTGATAGATTTATTTTATCTTCTACGGAGTTTTGCCAACTTCAATTAGTTACACTTTTACATAGTTTTGGCTTATGTGATTACGGCAAAACCTCGAGGGCTATCTGCCTAAGGGGATGGTTGCCTTTGTGGAGGACTCTTTAAAGAAAACTGGCTCGTATACATGTTACACATGGGGATAACCACGAAAACGCTCAAGCAGCCAGCCCGTTCGCAGGATTCGAACCTCGGACCGAACTACCAGTGTTCAGCAACTTCGTTGTTCAGCCGCTGGTGTGCTTTACTCTTTTACTGAATCTACTTCATTATAATGCTCAGTTTGCGCTAGAAGCAGATGCAGGTTGTAAAAGCCATTGTGACCTTTGTACTGAAGCAGAGAGGCAAAATATGAAGAACATAAAAACAAGCGTAAGACAGTACATGTTTGATAATAAATTTCAGAAGTCAATTTTAAAGGCACATTGACATACCACATAGTAATAAACAAAACACAAATTAGAAAAGACAAAAGACAATGTGCTTTGCAAATAATTTTATAGCCGGCTGTAGTGCTTGATATATACATCAATCTGCAAATTAGATTTTTGTAATATGCATTTATATATGTATGTGTGTGTGTTTGATATACTACTAAGTGCGCAGTCATGAATCCGTTCCTTTTAACTTTTGGCTGTAGACATGGCTAGGTGGATAAGGCAGGAATAAGACATTGACAAAACTAATTTCGGCGAATCACCATATTTATTTGTAGGGACATCAAAATTATTTCTTTGGCAAACAAATTACTTTTCGATCATAGTAGTTTATTACAAATAATTTTTATGTGCATAGATAAAACGGTGCGACGTCATTTCATTCAAATAAGCAGCAGCGTGAAAGGGAAGCATGTTGCCAGTATGAAAGCGTAAGCAAAAAAGAACGCAGCAGTTCAAATGAAGACGGGAGAAGTTGATAGTTTCAGTTCGAGTTAGAGAGAAAGTTTTGGTTTACAGTTATTTGATTGGGCAGGAGGTACCTGCATTAAAACGTTATGTAATTTCGAATTTGAGACAAAGGAGGAATTTATGGGAGAGCACCAAATTTAGAATGTTAATTTTGAGATCGCCAATTAGTTTAAATATTCATATATATATATATATATATATATATATATGTGTATATTTTTATATGTGTGTGTGTGTGTGTGTGTGTGTGTGTGTAATTTACTTAATATTCACTGATGTAGGCTTTGTATTTTTTTTAATATTACAGCAAAGCTTTCCTCCTTGTTTAGCTTTTGTAACTGAAAAAAATTAAACTGTTAACCAGGTGGCTTTCTTTTGGTAATAAGTATATGCGTTTTTTAAATACACTTCAAGGCAACATCAAGGCAATATTTGCCACTCGAAAAATTATCAGCATTATATCCCTAGTATGATTTGTCAGATAGACCAAAGCCATACTTAATTCATGAATTATGATACATAGATAATATAAAAATTGCTCTATAAAATATTAATTAGTTCCCAATAATGATAAAAATTTGATGTGTACACCACATGACTTCTTTGTACGGAATATTAAACTATACGCATTTTTTCTTGCATTTCATTTAAACTTATTGGATTGAATTAAATCTACTTCGTCGATAGCGCATAAACCACGATAGAACAAATGCACTGTTTAAAGTTCACTATATTTGTTTACCATAGCCACACTCTGGCACTAGGTTCACTTAACAGCGTTACATCTCATTCGTTTTATAACTCAGAATGTAGAAAAATTGTATCACTTGAAGAATTATCCAATCGTTGCCACATGTTCTATTCAAGTACTTTAATAAATCTAAAACGACATGTAAGAGAAATCAAACAAACAAACAATTTTTCACAGACGATTCAGTATTTCCCATTCAATTAATCCCGTTTTCAATTCGCGACAAAGCAAAAATACATAAAACTCAAAATAGCTATATTAAAAATTACAAAGTAAATCTTAAACAGTCATTTCCTTGAATAAATTTCAAAATGGATTAAGTATGATTAATTCACAATAATAAAAGAAGGCGTTATCTTTGTTGTTGCGAAGCTTAGTTTCTCTAGATTGGCAACAAATCCACTCTTCTGCTAAGTTTCAAATGTAAACAAATATGGTTCTGGGGCTACTCGTTTTTGAGTTATGCTAGATACATGCATACATACGTACTTAACACCATGAAAATATCTCTTTTGAATCCATTTTAAATTAGTTTTATAATTCGTTTATAAATTCGTTAAATTGCATTTGATGGCGGTCAAAATGGATATTTTCATTCAAATATGGTACTCGGAATTTTTCTTGGTTACACTACTTCCTTTACTTCGTACAAGGAAGTAAAAAAGAATTCTTTGAGTACTTTAAATGAGAAAGCAAATTCTTTAAAGATTTAACTAAAATACTGTCATAATTTAGATCGATTTTCAGTTTTAGAAAAAAAAATTCAGTTATGTTTCATGATGATTTTCGATGATGGCATATTTCCGGCAAAATGCGGCATATATTATATTGTCGTCAAGTTAGAATTTGTTCACTCATATGATATAGCAGGTAAGATATATGTATTTCAGAGCCGTACTGCAATCATTGTTATTATTCCATCTTCAGAGTCCCTTTTTTTCCCCTTTTTCACAGTCTTCTAATAATTTTCACAGTCTTTTTCACAGTCTTCTAATAAAAACGCAATTTGAATTTCGTCAATCGGCGCAGTAGAACGGAAAATATAGAACTGTCCCATTTTTTTTTCGCAGTGTATGTGGTTTCTACGTTGAGAAACAAAGGACAGCTATACCGGTCAGATGTAAATAAACAAATTTTTGAATCTATCCAGGTTTTTATTTACAACGAAAAGAAATAAAATGCTAAACATTGATCCCAAAGAACCACTTATAACAATTTAGTTATCTTTCATGCTATGAATGATTTTCTGATTTCTATCCCTACAATAACAGGACAAAATAAATGTTATCCACATAAGTAATTTAGAAAGGAGTTAAAGCTAAATCTTATAACTTCACCTTCATGTTGCTAGTATCATAGAATGATATTTTCCACCCCAGATGGCCTTTATATAATCACTTATCCAGTTGAACTTCGTGGCTCGACGTATCTGTAAAACGACGTGTATAGATTATGAGAGTCAAGAAGCCTTACGAAAATCGGTACATTAAGGAATGAAGCAACTTCTCTTTCTGAAACTGTTAATATTTATACAGTATATGTACTCAAATTTCTTATATCTTGTTCTCCTTAAAAAATTATGGCTCAATTATTATTAAACATTTTATTGAAAAGAATACAGCTTTTCTTTTTTTAGCGACACTAGAAGGCTAACCTTTTTCGAACATATTGAAAAGGAATTGCTGAATAGATCTTTTCGGTATGATTGGTTAATGGCATTGAGACCTGAAAGCAGTTGGAGAATATTCAATATTCTTCCAATACTAATAAAATATGACTGTTTGGAATTCGGAGATCATTATTTCCCAATGGCAGACACAATAGAAAATGCGAATTGAATAGCGGGAACACAATTTTTAGTTCTTTAAAAGAACGAAGAATGGACAAAGGGCTGCATTTCCTGACAAGTCAAGAATTTTATTAATCAGAATTATATTAATAGAAATACATATTAATAGGAAATATGTTTTACAAGTACTACTTTCGCGTCAGTTTTATGCACATGTTTTATGAATTTTCAGGCATTTTAAAAATTTATTTTCAGTTTTTCTAAAACTGCATCCTCTGTTCCAACTAAGGACGAGTTTCAGTAGGCTTAATTTTCAGTTTTCAGCACTCACTTAAGGGGCTTGTTTTCCCTTATTTTTGGAAGTTTCTTTCTAATTTAATTTTTTATGTAATAATATTAGAATTTTCTATTTTTCCTGTTGTTAGTTTGTCGAGCATTTGTCGAAACTGTCGTTTTCGGCTTTTTTGCTATATTTTAAGTCTAGACTCAGCTTATTTTCTCACTTACAATTTATTACTGTTCCGAGCCAGAGTTTTTTCGTATGTTGAATCTTTCTTTCATATCTACATTTTTCTTCAACTCTACTAGAAATGCAAATTAGGTGAGTTTAAAAAACGAACAAGAATGCAAATTAAAAATCGCACTGGTAACTTCAGCTGGTAGCACTATAAAAACTTGTATTTTACCTAACGTAGAAGCTGTGTTTCTTTTCAGTGCAATCTGATTTTGCTCGTATTTACATCAGTAGTCACGCTTGTCAAAAAGCCGATTTATTAGTTTCTAATCTATTATTTGACTTCTAAATACATAAATTACTGCTGTATTCTCAACCCGCAAGAAACGATGTTTGAGTTCTTTTAATGCGATACTTTTGTAATTTTCCGCCCCGAAGCATAAATAAGCTTTCAAATGCTTTCAATGTTGTTGCATTAAATTTGTGTTCTGTGATTCTAAGGTAAGCGACGAAAATTAGCTTGTAGTCTAGGAAAGTTAAATAGGTATTTAGATTTAGTGAAAATTGGATTTAACTGTATAAAATGAGGTGTACTTTTATGAGCTATATCTTAAACTACTCTTTATTACCTTTGTTATGCCTGGAATGACTTAATTTTAGTATAGCTTTCTAATTACTATCGACTAACTAGTTATTTTCAGCAACTGGCAATTCATCATGTGCACCATAATTCTCTATTAAAACAATGCACACCAAAATAATACCCAATTGATGTGTTTCTAAAACTACGATTCGAAAGTCAGCTTCAAACTGCAGACTGCAAACAATGAAAACGCCTTTGGTTATAACGTACAGGGGCCAAATTTGAGGGCAAAAATATAATTAATTCTTCCATAAGGAATTACTTACAAAAGGAATGGGATAGTGTAGAACAAGAAGGCCGAGACCATGAGCTTATTCCCTTGCTATGTCCTGTAGCAATTTCTGTAGCAACCAACCCATTACAGTCCCTTCCCCACATACCTGTGCGCGGAAATCATGACGAGTACACATCAGATTTTTATTATTCTATGATCGAAAGCAAGGCACAGCAAAAATATAGTATTATAAAGCAATGGTCTTCAAACTTTATCGACTCACGGAACCGATAAGATTCCGTGAACGATAAGATTTTATTCAAAGAACCCCATCCCACCCTTTGAAAAGTATATTTTAGAATAATATTTAAAGTAAATCAGTATGCTATAGCTATTTTATGTAAGGACAGTTAAAGGAAAGTACTGTTTTTATTAAAATATTTTAATGTAAAATTTAATGTAATTTACTTATTAACAGTATTAACTCGTGCTCCGAGTGTCAGCTACCTGTACATTACATTTAGTAACTGAGGTGTGCTTACTTTCCAAAGATAACTAAATGTGGCTTTATGTCTTTTAGTTCTTAAATAGTAATAAAGTAGTGTAAGTACATTATAATTATCTTTCCAAATTTTTATTTTGACTCGCGAAGACTATGAGTCTGACTCTCGGAATCCTGAGGTTCCATGGAACAAAGTTTGCAGATCCCTATTGTAAAGAGTGAATATTTTTATCCCATCCTCCCTGCGCGTTCTTGTGGTGTAAGTTGTTAGCTCGTGTTGCTAGCAAATGGAAGATCAGTGTTTCGAATCCAGGCAACTCAGAGTTCATTTCGAATTTTTCTACTTCATAAAGCCTATTTGTCTTTACAAATGCGCGCTACCTAAAATGTAGTGAATCATACATCGCCACCATTTGTTGTGGCCTAAGTAGTTCATCTTGCTAGCAAATGGAAACTCGGTGGTTCGAATCCTGGCAAGTCAAAGTTGGTTTATATCTTTCCTACTTCGAAAAGCCTGCTTATCTCTACAGCTGGGTCCCGCTTAAAATGAGGTGAACCCTAATTCGTCACCACCTATATTTGGTCGACTGGGTATCGTGCTTTTTTCCAGTCGCCGTTTAAATGGGGAGAAAATGCAAAGAATTTTCACATTCCCCCTTGGTCTCGTGATGTATATAGGAACCACTCCAAACAGCAACTGATGTATATCCATGGTTTGGATTACAGAGAAAGCGCTGTTGATTTTTTCTGTCTTTTGGCTCTATTCCTAATGATCTCCTGCAGGCTTCAGTATTAAAGACTGAAGTTAAGTTCATCAGAAAAAGAATTAAATATTTTATTTTATTTTTCTTCAAGAAATAGGAAACCTTATATTCGAATACTTCAGAATTATCAATATCAGGTGGATAACACACAACAACGAAGCTTTGTAGCAATGAGACGAAACTATACTGCCTCATACTTCCTTTGAAAAATAAAATTGACTTTCCTTTAAAAAAAAGTAATGTTTTCCATTTCATAACCAATCACGTGCAACCTACAAACCTAGAATGACTTGTCGCGCCAACCAGTTATTCCCATCCTCAGAATAATCCTCCAGGTGAAGATCACGCTCATCAAACTTCCGGCAGAGAAAGTCGTATGTCAAAAGAGAGTTCTAATTTAAAACTTTCTTTTCTTTCAAGAGGCCACATAGTAGAAGTGAATTAAAATTCTTTCCATTGTGTTTTACTGCCATTAATTACAATATACCGTTTGAAACTTTTAAAAGACTGCAGTATAATGACATAAATATGCTTTGTTATTTTAAATGTCAGTAATAACATGGCATGAATTAATCAACAGTATTTAGAGCTCTTTTATACACACCAAGAAATAAACATTAACAGTGAATTTTATCTTCTTCCTCTGACTATCTTTTTGCTGTGTATTAAATTGTGTTGCAGAAGATTGTTTTGCAGAAAATAATGTTAGACTATTTTTCTGTGCTTTTCTGCCTTTCGTTGTCATTGAAGATGCTAGAAAATGTTCTTGCCGAAAATCACCCTTAAGTTGTTAGACAGGTGGCACTCAGGGAGAAATTTCAGGAGAAAATGTGTCTCAGTCACTTTGCAATGTAGAAATCAAGAACATTCATTCAACTGGTGCATTGTTCAGCTTAAAACCTGAACTTCATTTAATAATCTTACTCCACATTATCCATTGCGCATAAGAGAAATAAGTATAGGCCATCTCAATTAGAGAAGATTTCAATTAGCAAGCACAGAGAGATAAATCATTTGCTGATTTTGTTTGATTGCTTTCGATGTGAAACTGCGTCTAGCCAGTCGTGCTCCTTATCCGAGGACGCATTACTGAACACCTTCCGTATTGCTTTCCTTTATTCAGTTCACAAAAGCTAACTTTCCAGAAAGTAAAAGATCCTATTTAAGTGAAAATATTAATTTACTAGATTATTACATGAGATACTCCACCACGTAATTCCTATCAGTAATATCGGCATACATTTCTGTACTGCTTTAATGTACCAAAAGTACTACAACCAAACGCACAGTCAGAGGATTTAACATCTCCTCTACCTTCTAACTGCAGGAATCACAACTCAAACTAACGGTTTAAAATAAACATTACCTCGCATACTTTCGTGTTGTAGTGGTCAGCAAGCTTGACGCGTAACCGAGAGGTCCGTGGTTCGATTTCTGGCGAAGGCGTTGCTCATTTCTTCAGTTTCGGACATTCAAAATTACCTAATAACTCTACACTGGCGCCCGAACTAAAAAGGTGGTGGATGATGATTCTTCACCACTAGGATTTGGCGATTAGGTCCCCAAAACCCCAGTCGCCCTTTAAAGGGGGAAGTATATAAGGTATTTCTCCCGCCTTCTTCGCGTGCCTTCGGGGTGTAGTGGTCAGCGAGGGGTCCGTGGCTTGTGTCCCGGCGAAGGCATTGCTCATTTTTCATGTCTCCAGCTTCCAAAATAACCTAACCCTCTACAACGTGTCTAACAGAAACAAATTTCTACTACTTGCAGGCAATTCAGAAAAATACTGAATAATCTACAAGTCTAATCGAATACTGAACAATACAAGTCTAATTGAATGTTAAAAGACAAATCAAAATGATCTGATGAGCCTTGTTTTTTTCCTAGATATTCGCAAAGAAGAAGTGGCTTGTGATAATTCGATTCAAACAGCACGAAAATGTACTAGAGTGATAATCAACAAATTTTTTAAATGTTCTCTCCCTAAATTCCAAAAATTAATGCTTATTTGTATTATAACTACTCCATTCTGGTGGAAGTAAGCGAAGGTAGAAATGGAAGTACCAGCAAACTAAAACTGGGTTAATTAACATAAAACTTTACATTTGCTACTTTAAAATACATTGTTAAAGGAGGCTTATATAATGAATCTAATTCATGAAATTATATTTAATGTCTCAGCATCCAAAGCGGGAACAAAAATCTCGCAGTTAGAATCTTTTTTAATAAATCATAACAAATTTTATTATGCGAAAGCGGATGGTACCTTGTTCTGCCTCATTTCACATGTTCTCAATCATACCGTTTATTAGGTATGAATTAGAGGTTCAGTGAAACTAAACTGCTTGGGAAATAAATAGCATTATGTTACAGGTCTAAAGTTAAATAAAAATATTAAATATAAGCTGTATTGATTTGTATTGACAGTAATTAATAAAGATTTACTTTGAAATTAAAATCAACTGGTATCGTTGCATACTGAAAATAAATAAATAATTAAGATTTCCTAACATAAATGGCCTGGAAGATAATTCAAAATGACTGTCATACGTGTAAATAAAGATTTAACAGCAACTACAGTCATTTTCACCGAGTTCCATCTGGTTAAAATTACAAACAAGTGGAGTAATTCTTTGTACCTCGCTGATTCGTTCCATTCCCACTTCCTCTATACTAAAAACCAAAAAACATTAATCACTTCGATTAATTTCTGTAAATTTTCTCAAATGTCATTTGAAATATTAGAACTCGTAAATTAAATTTTTGTTTTATTGTCTTCATTTTCCTTTCCGAAAAGCAAGCCCAACAGCTGCAAAGAGGTAAAGTCACTGAACACTGGTAGTTCGACAAGGGTTCGAATCTCAACGAATGGGCTGGAAACAGGGGACTTGTCGTAGTTTTCTCCATGTGCAATATGGATGTGAGCCAGTTTCTTTTAGAAAATATATTACGAAGACATCCGTCTTTTAAACAGATAGCCCTTGTGTGCTTTGCCACAATTAGATAAATTAAACCAAACTTTTATGAGACTGATTGGTAAATCAGTTGAATATTGGTAGTTCGACCCAGGTTCAGATCTCAATGAACAGGTTAACCGCTCTGGATTCGTGGTTTTCCCCATGAGTAACATGAATGCAAGCCAGATGAATAACATGAATTTCCTCTTTCACGAAAACATCTCTTTCCTTAAACAAATAACCCCATAAGGTATTTCTCCCTCCTTCTTGGTATGTCTTCGGGGTGTAGTGGTCAGCACCCTCGACGCGTATTCGAGAGGTCCGTGGTTCGAGTCCTGACGAGGGCATTATTCATTTTCTTCAGCTTCCTGCTTCGAAATAACCTAATGACTACAGTGGTGCCCGAACTAAAATGGTAGTTCGCCTGATGCTTCTCCACCATCAGGAGATATTGCCAAATCCTGATGGTTCCCTATCCTTATATATTGCCAAATCCTGATGGTTCTCCACCATCAGGATTTGGCGACTGACGGTCCCATGATCCTCAGTCGCCCTTTAAAAAGGGGCAATATATAAGGTATTTCTACCGCCTTCGTGGTGTAGTGGCCAGCATACTCGACACGTATTCGAGAGGTCCGTGGTTCGAGTCCCGGCGAGGACATTACTCATTTTCTTCAGCTTCCTGCTTTGAAACAACCTAATGACTCTACAGTGCTGCCCGAACTAAAATGGTAGTTCGCCTGATGGTTCTTCACCATCAGGAGATATAGCCAAGTCCTGATGATTCCCAATCCTTATATATTGGCCCTATCCTTATATATTGTCCAATCCTGATGGTTCTCACCATCAGGATTTGGCGACTGATGGTCCCATGATCCTCAGTCGCCCTTCAAAAAGGGGCAATATATAAGGTATTTCTACCGCCTTCTTGGCATGCCTTCGTGGTGTAGTGGCCAGCATATTCGAGAGGTCCGTGGTTTGAGTCCCGCGAGGGCATTGCTCATTTTCTTCAGCCTCCTGCTTCGGAATAACCTAATGACTCTACAACCCTCGCGTACTTTTTTTTAATCTAAATAATCCTAACTTTTTATGAGGATGAGTACAGTTTCCAAAAACTAAATGTGGTAAATAAATATTATTCATTGAAATGTGTAACGCCATCTGTACAGCATTTTAGAGAAGATGCCAAAAAAATTCATATTTTTTTCGATCTACATGCACATTCCCATGACAAGATAGTTCAAATCACAATTTCGCCAAACATGGTGGTGTTCTATTTAAAATAATCTTGATCTCCAACGGGAAACATTCCCACATTAATATTTATTACATAAATTTTCCATTGTAATATTCCGTTTTAAACATAAAAAAATTCTCCTGTAACAATAAGATCGAATTGTATATTTCTCCTAGCCTTTTTAATGTCTTTTAATTTTTAGTTTTGGTATTTAGGAGACCGATATGGAGGGAAGCGAACACAGTGTCATTAATGAATACTTTTAGAATACCTACGAGGCCAATCTTACTAAATTTTAACAATCGTGTTCACATACCAACAAGATATGAGATCGTTTAAGTGATAGGCAAGGAACAAATGAACCATACTGTCCTGTTTAAAAAGCCGTTAGAGCATGCTTTGTTCGCATGCCAAGTTTTCAGATAGCTATCTCCATGCTTATTGTTACTAAATCCTTTGTAATCTGAAATCGCTTTAACGATAGTGACTCAACCTTCAACCCGCTTCTTGACCCAATTCAGTTTGAATGTTTTGCAGTTCTTATGTAAAATAAAAAGCTAAAAAGAAACTACCTTACGCGTTCTTTGGTTTAAGGTTATAATAATAAGTTAATAAGAAAAGGTGAGTCATAGATATGATGATTTAGAAAAGATTTATTTATCGTTAATTTAACTGATCAAAAAAGTATAAGATTGTCTTATTCACTTTAGATTTTTTATTTCAATTTTGAAGTAACCCTTATGCTGAAATTAATAGAAGGATAAATACGAAAAGTCTTTTCCTAGAGACTTTAAATAAGCTGTTACATTTTTATTAAGAATTATTTAGTTTGCATACAGAACAATGCGTTACGTAAGTGAAATTACAATTGTAAGGTCAAAACTAATTTCACCCAATTTAAATTCCAGGTTAACCTTCCTAAACAGCAGACAAATATTCGTCCCATTTTTGCCTCTAAATTCAAGAAAACTAAGAGCATAAAGGAAATCGTGATTTACTTTTATCAGTAAAATCAAGCTTTTTAATAAAAATAAAATAAATCGTGTACTCTGTTCGCAATTTGACTGGAATTAAAGAGTTAAAAAGTTACGAATATTTAACAGGCGTTGTTTGTAAGCTGAGAATACAACAAGTCTTTGAATATTTCCGATATAAATAACACTTTAGGGACTAAAAACTTAGGGTCCACCTTAATCGCCCATAAAAATCGCGGAACACTCGTAGTTCGCGGATGTATTTGACCATTCCTCATAAATGCTTAAATAAGCAAGTGCTCGGCAAAATATTCTTTTTAAACTCAATACTTTGAGCTAACAAATGGACAGGAGGCAAGATTGCTCAACGCTAGTAGTTTGAAACACTGAAAAATGACTAAATATCGTATGTTTATTGTTTAAAAAATAATGCTAAGCTTTAAACGAAAGCTTTTTCCTTCTGCTACTCTTTAAGTAGCCAAAACGATCTTAACCGTTTAGTCATTTTAATCCAGGATCCAGAAGCAATCTGTACTGTATATTTTGTAAGAATATTGCATTTGTATTGTTTTGTATAATATTGTATTTTTGTAAGTATGTTGAAAATATACATATCTCCGCAATATACATACTAAAGAGAACAAATGGCAAGAAAGACAATTTATAACAAAATACAATTTAATCGATTGATTTAAATTAAAAATAAAAACATTACAATTTAGGTCCACCAACAGCCGTAAAAGCCGCTGAACAGTAGTAATTCGGTCTGGAGTTCAAGTCCTGGCGAATGGGCTGTCTGCATGGAGTTTTCGTGGTTTTCCTGTGTTACGTAGATGCCAGCTAGTTTCCTTTAAAAACCCTCCCACGGGGCATCCCTCCCTTTCCGTGTAGTGCCTAATGCAGGAGCACGTAATAAATTAAAAAGAAAGAAGCATAACAATCCAAATCATGACTTTTTTTAAATTATTTAAATTATACCCATGTGTTTTCTACAATTCATTCTTTTGAAGGAAATATTTAATATGAAAAGCTATCATACATCTCCGTCAAAACAATGTAAAGATGCAAACAATGCAAACCTCTAAGCTGTAGATGGATTATCGATTACTATCAAACACTTAATGAGTTTTAATAACTGAATACAGTTAGTGCTGAATTAATCAATGCAATCAGTCACGCAAAAATGACCAGTTATAGTTGTTCATTCAGAAATTCTTGTGTAATTTATTCAAAAAATTTAAACTGTTTTAATGCCTGAAGCATAAACTGATTTTAGTTATTCTTCTCCAATTAACTTCCTTTGTTTAAACTAACAAGGGTATACAAGATAATGCATCGGTAAAAATATAGAACGAACATCTGAACTGTCTAAATGTAACACTCCACTTACATGAGTAAGTTCTACTCGCTTCAAAAACCAAGGGCCTCGGATTGGGCAAACTTTCATTCCAACTCACTTGATGTGACCTAGTTTGAAACACAGCTGATAGACCTAGGAAGTTAAACATCGATTTCATTAACACTATCAATCACAAGAGTTTCGCCCACAAGTATGTCCTTAATGAAAGCTGAAGACTTAAGTGACCACAGGCGTATTTTGCTTGCAATATGTTATTCGAAACCCAAATGTGTATGTGCTCGAATTTGAACATGTATACTTCCTTCCTCGTTTTCCCACCGGGGAGATTTCCATTTCAAAACGCATTCTTTACCTGCTGTGCATAAGGAAGAACATGCTAAAAAAGGTAAAAGAATACTGTATTTTAATGGGTTGTAGAACAGAATGTTTTATATGTAAGATGGAAATAGCACCTTAATGTGTTCTACTTTCGGCATTTCGTATAGAAAGTCGAAATCCCTGAAGCGTGGAATAGGATCTTGAGGAAGTAGCTGTTTTCATTGTTAGGAAATTTGTTATCGTTTGACACTAAAAGGGTGTCATAAAAACGCAAAGTTATACGAATGAACTGTTGTGATCAATCATATTGATCTATGGCATTTTGAATCAGATAGAATTCAACGCTTTCCGCTTTGAATGTGCGAAGATTCATACGATAAAATGCTTATCGATTAACCAAACCATGAAAACAAGCTGTATCTCGTTTACTAGGGTTGGAATTTCTTCTTACTTCATCAAACAGCTCATGAATAGCACAGAGATATACATGATTTGGGATATTTTGTAATAATTACTAGCCGGTATCAGATTTTTTAATTTGTTTTTTTGCTAACTTTACTTAATATTTAGAGAAAAAATATAAATATTATGAAGGAAACTATTTCCATATTGTTATTTTTTGTCATGTTTGAATTGAAAATCTCCACATCCAGCTAGCTGGTCATAAAATCATTTTTAAAACTATCGTAAAGTGATTAACAAAGTAATATTTTGAAATCAAAGTAATATTTTGAATCTGAAATTAACTGTTTTGAAGAGAATTATTTTTCACGCTATATAATTTAAAGGAGCTGAGAATTGATAATGATAAAAAACATCTATATATAAAGAAAAAGGGAGACTAATAACACATTTTCTTTTCCCTCTTAAACAATAATTTTAAAAATAAACTCTCTCCCGATAGTAACTGAATTAAATGCGTGCAGCTTAATAACTGAAAAATAGTTAATTAAATAAATATTCTGTTATGAGAATATGGCCAAGTAAATGCTTAGTAAAAGATAGTCATCGAAAACCTTTAGAATAAAGGTTGTGGGAAAATTATACTCCAAAGAAACTGAAGCAAGTTCAATAAAATTATATTAATATTTGAATGCAGATACTATTTTTCAGATTTCATAAAAAAGAAGGAAAAGATTTGAATTAAATATCACGTGAAGTAACTCTACGAAAGTTATGTAAACGATGATTTCATCAACAAATTAATAATACATTCTTTGTCTTTTGTGGACGAAAATCATTGAACGTTTGGTAACGAAACAACAAATTTAATTCAAGCTTAGTCAGAAAAGAACTGCAATATAGGCAAGTAGTCATTTTCCAAAGTTTCTGCCAGTAAAACATAATAAGTATAATAATGTTAATTTATAAAATGTTAATTTTGTAGTTATAAAACACTGTTTACATTTAACATGTAATGGTTCGTAAAATTTATACTCCAAGTAAAACAAAAGCAAGTATTTGTTACTTTAAAAAGAATTATCCTTCTCGTAGTGTAATTGTAGTACGGCTAGTAGCAGCTGGAAGATCTGCGGTAGAATCCCTGCAAATTGTTACAATAAATCAATGGTGTTTAATGCTGCAATAAGCCTAATATTTCTACAATGTGTTTTGTTTTAATAATGAAAACTAATTTAATAAATGGCTATAAAGCCTAATGTCTCTACAATACGTTTTTATTAATAATTAAGAAAATTCTACAAATCGGTATTAAAACCTAATGCCTTTAAAATGTGCTTTGTTTTAAAAATTAAAAAAATTCAACAAATTGATATTAAAGCCTAATGTCTCTACGGTGTGTTTTGTGAGCCGCCCAGGGGATATAGTGGCTAGGAGAGCCTACTGCGGTACCGAAGTTGAATCCCGGAAAAGGCATTTTTGTAAATATATAACGTCTTTGCTGCATAGGGGCACTCTAGTTATATGGCGAGCCGAACATCTTCTCGAGAGGTTGGTGGTAGGGATAGAAAAGTGGCAGACCCTCGGACTCGTGCCCCCCGTGGTGCTTTCCGTCAAAATTGGGGCGGAACTGAGAGAAGTCGTACTGTCACCTGCACCGTCTTTGGGTAACACAAAGTGATTACTGCAAAATTCTAAAATATTTATTTGTAATAGGCTTGAAATTACTAAATGAGTTTTCTTTTCCATGGTTTGTTTGTAAGAATAATGTCCTAAAGAATCGTCGAATTCTCACTTCCAAATTTTTTTAGGATAAGTCAAGTTCCAACACTTTCCTGCACAATAGTAAAAGATTCAACAGTAGAATGACAAATTAACCATCCTATTTCTGCAATAAATATTTATTATCGACAATCAAAAACACCCTATCTGACACAGAAACTAAACTAAAACATTTCGTTTTCCTTAGTTCTCCGTATTGTTCAATGAATAATATATTAAAACTTGAAACTTTAATCACTTTATTTCAAACGGTTTGTTACTGTCTTCCACTTAAAATTCTCGAGCAGGGAAGAGTCGCATAAATAAGCTGTTTCTAGTACAGGGTTATTCAAAAAGAAAGAGCAGATTTCAAACATTTATGTTTTCCAAACTACAAAAGATAGACACATGATTCTAACGTTAATGGATAGAGAAAAGTTTACAATTATGGTATGCATTCAATATGAGCACCGTGTGTGAAAGATGAAAAGTGGATTCATCGGAAAAAGTTAAACGTTCAGCAAAATTGTCTTCTTCCATATCATCTAGCATGCTACTGCAAAATTCGTACCTTTTGTTGTGGACGTCAGGATGCAATGCTTGCAATAACTGCAGTTTGTATGGCTTCATATGCAGACGATGTTTTAGAATTCGCCATACCTTTGGTTGACGAATTTTAAGTTCTTTGCTTGCTCGCGATGTGGCTTTCTTTGGGCTCCAACCGACAAATAATACCAGAACAAACAACAGCGTCAATGCGCCAATGCGGCCATGATTGGAACTTTTACCAGCACTAATAATAAAATGTACACTTTTTTTATTTATTAACGTTAGAATCATGTTTCTATCTTTTGTAGTTTGGAAGAAATATATGTTTGCAATCTGCTCTTTCTTTTTGAATAACCCTGTATTTAAGGCATGGGGAATGAGAACGTGTTTTGGGATCTAAATCATTTTTTCTCCATATGTTTCGTATCATAAACAATGCGATTATATCGCGCTTCTTCTAGCAAACGGGTGTCCGCCGAAAACATGGCGGACGAAAACGTCGCGGAGAAAACAACGCAAGGCAAAAACGTCGGGGAAGTAAACATCGTCGTAGAAAATAAAGCAAAGAGAAAATATCGCAGTTCTAAAACATCGTTCTATAAAATATCGTCGTCGAAAATAAAGCGGTTCAAAAACTTCGCAGTTTAAAAACATCGTCGTCGAAAATGTCGTGGTAAAAAATAAAGTACCTGCAAATCATCGCATGCCGATAACATCGCACACAGGCGTTTTTTGGGCTTTGATAATTGTAAATGGATATTCGCGTAATGATTTCTGAGAGCAAGATGGAAAGGAGGATAATTTTTACTTTCATATTTTTTATTAACTAATAAATATTTGTTGAAAATGTAAAATGGAAACTTAAGCGTAGGAAATTAATGCAACTTATAGCACTTAATAGAATTTTAAACTGACATAATTAACTATCATAGATCATTAATAAATTACTTTTTTATAAAGTTTTACTGGTAATTTTTCACGAAAAGTATAATCTAAAAAAGAATAGAAAAAGGAAGATAAGTAACTACATGACTTTAGATTAATTATGAGATTATTTTCTTCACTTTTGTTAATCTGATACTCTTATAGTGAAAATTATTTTTTGTTTTGAAAGGGAAAAAATTTCTTATTCTGTTTTTTAAAAATTTATTACTTAATAAAAACATCAAAGTAAAAATTATCCTTCTTTCCATCTTGCGCTCACAAGCGAATATCCATTCACAGTTATTAAAGCCTGATAAACGCATATCTGCGATGTTATCGTCATGCGATAATTTGTAGGTACTTTATTTTTTACCACGATATTTTCGACGACGATGTTTTTAAATTGCGAAGTTTTTGAACTGCTTTGTTTTCGACGACGATATTTTGTACCACGATGTTTTAGAACTGCGATGTTTTCTCTTTATTTTATTTTCTCCCACGGTGTTTTGTACCTCGGCATTTTCGGCTTGCGTTGTTTTCTTCACGACGTTTTCGACCGCGATGTTTTTGCCGCGATGTTTTCGGCTGTAACCAGCAAACGACACGTTATCAGCTGAGAGGAGGAGTTACGAAGCTGAACTTGGGAAATTCCTGTTCAGAATGTAATTTCTAGATTTTTTTAAACACTTTTTGTTCAACTTTTTGTTTTTATTCTTCAATTTCATCAATTCTTATTTATTTTACTTTCTTGAGGCGGCCGCGGAGCCCCTGTGAAGTGTAAAGCGTAGATGTTAGGTCTCCATGGAGCACAGATTAGGATCAGTTGACTGTTAACGGGACATCATTATTCTACCAAGCGGTTAGGTGGTATTATTTCGCTTCCCCACATATAGCATTATATACCACATGACATTGTAAGATATTGTTGCTGTTGTGGTTCAGAACATACAATTTGGAAACAGCTGAACTACTGCTTGTTGCCTGAGAATATAACAGTATCTCAATTATTTACAAGTGAAACCTAAGAACTAGCTCCAGTGATATCGCGCCTTATAAAGTAACTACTATCAGCAAAAGTAAATCTCGTCAGCAACAAGTGTAATGTTACGGCGAAAAGTACAGGGTGGTTATCATTAAAGTTATCCTAATCAGACCACTGTAGAACCCGTTCTACTTATTCAGTTTTGATGAAATTTGGTATGTGTGTTATATGGACCAAGGGGAAACGATTTCTCCAATAAAAAATAGTTCAAATTTTGATCACCAGGGGGATTTGTGGCGCCTAAAGAAAACTAAAAATGTGTTAGAATCATTAAAATGTATTCGGTTACAGAATGTGCTCAATGGGTACTCCAATTATATCAGTTATGTGTTGAAAGCGCGTTATAGCGTGTTCACTGGTAGCATGAAGTAACTCTCAAGGAATTTCAGCACGATGGTGTGTAATGCTAGCCTTCAACTCAAGTAAAATCCTAATTTCTCCTCCATAAACACTTTCCTTTAGGAATCCCCACAACCAGAAATCACAGGGATTTAAGTCGGGTGAACTATGAGGTCAGGCATCCGGAAAAGCTCTGGATATTACACGATTCTCGCCAAAGTTAGCACGAAGCAGTTCTATGACTTGGCGCCCAATGTGGAGAGTTGCTCCATCTTGTATGAAGACAGTGATTTGATAAAATAGTTTTACCAGCAAAGCTCGATCTTTTTTCTGTAAGGGCATGATTAACGATGACAAAGGCACGCAGAATGCTTTTCTTGCTCTGGCTGTAAGTCTCTTTATAGGTTTGACTAATTTGCATAAGAAATTTTTGAAAATTGCCGTCTGGTGTTCAAAATTTGAACTATCTTTTTATTGCAGAAATCTTTTTCCCATAGTCCATATAACATATATCCCAAGTTTCATCAAAATCCGATAAGCAGAACGGGTTCTATAGGCATCTGAATAGGGTCAACTTGTATATGGGATTTTACAGCTCGCCTTGCTGATTTCTTTCGAACCATAGATTCTAGATTATTTAAAGTCATGTAATTTGTATATCCTAGCGGTTTCTACCTTTTTGTCGTACCTGGTAGAAATGCAGGGAAGATTAAACTTAGTATGTTACATGTTAATTAAAATAAACTGTACGTAAAGTCAAAAGAGGCAAGACTTGCAGAGACAGTTCTGATATTCATAAAACCAGCAATCCTGTATGCTTGTTTCTATAGTTATTGTGGAAGCCACTGATTTTTTTCTTCTGGATTATAAAAAAAGCAACTATTTTCCTAAACGAAAGGCTACTTTCATGGAGGGCTTCTTAAGTGATAGAGGCTGTTTTTTATGTTACACGTGGAAAAAACCACAAAAACTCCTGTGCAGCCAGATTTTTTGCCTAGATTTGAAGTCATGTTAAATGTATTAATATACATGGGTATGTTATAAGAAAATTCTGTACTTTATTGTCTTGAAGGAATATATTTTCGACAGGCTAGATTCCCTCCCCCTCATTTCTTAATTACTTTATGTAAATTGTCCTCTCATTCTTAGCGACGCTAAACTTCCAAAATCGATTTGATTATGATTAAAGCTATCACAAGACCACCCAGGTCATTTAGACGTATAGCGCAAAACCAAATTTACCCTACTCACTTGGATCAACAAGTAGATTTATGCAACAATGTTTTTGCTGTCATCAACAGAGTGATAAAATGAACTCTCCTTAAGACGTAGTTTGAGGCAAAATAACAGCTGGACGTCTGGACATAGCGCCAGTACAGATCATTTTAAAAAAATATACAAAAATTCTTCCTGAAATTTTTGCACCTGGAAGACTAAAACTCTATGCAGCTCAGGAAATATGGAAGTTTATTTCAATAATGTTTGAGCGGGACACTCATTTAGTGCTTTGAAGGAAAACTACAATATCTTATTATAGCACGTGCTTCAAGTGCTTCTGTTTCGGATATTTCCCAAGGTTTGCCGAAAACGGTGCAAATAAAGCGTGTCCAGAACTATTAATTATAATTATGAAACTTGGAACTGTATCCAGTTTAACCTTCCTAAGCTTCCGACAGATTTTTCTTTTCACATTTAACAAGCAGTCTAAAATATTCGAGAGCACATACAAGTGATAAAACGTAACTAAAAAATTACTAAAATAATAGCTATGACTTGTAATACTTCTTAAACTTACACAGAAATAGATCTAACTTTCGAGATCTTAGAAACACATCTATTTGAATATGTACGACACCAACAGTAACTTGAATGCCTCCTCAGTTCGCTCCAGTTTTCGTCACTGTTAGCGTTATGAGCTAATGAATTTTAAAAAATTTATTGCCTACTTACCCAAACCTAGATTAACACTCAGGTAGACGACTTTGAAAATAAGTTTTTTTTACCACTATGTATCTGCATGACGATGACGACTTTGCAAAGTTTCGTTATTGTTTCCCCCCCCCCTCCCGATATATTGTGTTGAGATTTTTCAACCGGCCGTAGATTCCTTGAAATGTTTTCTTTCGTGATATCGTCAATAACCCAACAAAAGTTTAAATCACTGGCAAAGTTGTTCATAAAATTGCTTTACCAGAACTATTAGTATGTTAAAATATTGCTTATACCTCACATAAAACAAACAATTTCTGTATTTCTTTTCTAGCTAAGGGAAAGAAAGGCTTGGTCGACATCATCTCAGCTGGTACAAGGGAAATATGGAACCAAAAGGTCCCAGGTACCCAGATGGAGAAACTCCAGAAAACTATCGAAGATAAATATGGTGTTAAATTTGGTGAGTTGTTTTCTAAATTTACTCGTAATAATAAATACTCTTAACAGAATTAACTGAGAAATTTGACACAATAATTAATATTTTCATTACTGTTCCTTAAAACACTTCTGATCACAGACTATGAAAGAAATATTTCGAAAAATGTTAACATTTCATTTAACGTTCTAATAGATCGATAGAATATATGGATTTATGATCGTACATTTCGACTATTAAGGGTACTCTTTCTTTGTGATAATTTTTTTTTAATATCGCAGCTGCTAACTATCGAAAGGGTAGTTAATAATTGGAACATTGCAGTCATAGCCACAATCTGTTTAAAGTTATTATTCAAGTCATATTAGTTAGTAACTGGATCATCATAGTTAGTAACCAAATTACTAGTATGTGGATCATCATGGCTTAGGAACTAGATCATCGTAATTAACATTACAACGTTAGATGGACACCGGTCCTCACCTCTCAAGAGGTATCACAGGGATGTGGCTCTCATCCCAACCTGATCCGACCTCATTACGAGCATCGCTTGCCTGACCAGAGCGCCCACTACCAGGCACTGTATTGTGAGAGATAGACGTGTACCACCAAGACTGCTCAAGTCACCGATGTTGGGAAACCAACCACAGCTTCTCATCGGAGGACGTTGCCGCCCCTCCACCACGCCGAGGTGGACCCTCAGAGGGGTCGCCGGAGTTAACAGCTAGATCGTGATAGTAACTGAATCTTCCCTTAATTAATAACTTTATATCGAAAGGTTAGTTAGTAACTTGAAACATCAGCTAAATCAAAAAGTAGTATTTATTTAAATCCCCTTGGTTCTACTGAAACTCCGAGCATAACTATCATTCTCAAAAGAAAGCTGTAAAAGGTTCCGCTGCAATATAATATACTTTCATCATAATACTCATATATATTTATTACAATACAATATAACTTTCTTAAATTTTAGCAGCAGAACTTCAGTTATCCAGGCTCCAAATAGCTGGAATTCCAGTTATCCAAATCGCTTGCCATGCTTTCTAAGACCGCGTAAAATTACATTTGCTAATTTTTCACATATTGTTATTTGTTTATTTACATCTTGATTTAACTATATGAAATGAATAATATAGTACATCACGGATTTAAATGCACAAAAGAAATAATACGTTACTGTACAATTTTTGAAAAGCTTTTCAACCAATTTTTATTAATTTGTGCGTTACTGTAGACACGTTTTAATGTTATAAAATAATCAAAATCATGCTTTAATATTTCCTTTTTATAATCTAGCAGCTATTGTTGCTGTACTCATCAAAGAGCGGAGCGAAAACATAGATTCACCAAACATAACTGTACATATAAGTGCTCATAAAAATTACTAGAAAATAACTTAAAATTTGAATCATTATTTTAGATAAAGAAATGTGCAAATATTCCGTAACGCATAATTTTGTTTAACAATATATCCAAAAATAATCCCTCAAATTATTCAAAAAAAGGTGATATCCAAATAGCTCCGCTGTACTTAATTTGACTGAAAACAGTTCTACTGTACTTTATTTCTATCTGAAATTTTTTCCTCAATCCCATGGGTGTCCCTAAACACGCATTAGGTCACATCCAGTTTTTTCATATTCGAACTGCCTTACCAGTTTTATTGTACTGAAAAATATCTTCTTGCTGATATTAAACATATAACAAAGGCACGCCCTGTGGCAGACCCTAATTTATTACATGAATCTGAAAAGGAAATTTTAAAAAGAAGGTAATAATGTATCAGTAAAGATTGATTTTACAAAGATAACAAAATTAGAACAAAACATAAAAGTAGAAGAGCAAGGCTGTCCGGTTCTTTTATAGGGTTCAGTACAGATTTGCATTTGAAAAACATTAATGTTCAACTCTTCCAGTGATAGTTTTGTTCTAAAAAACTGACTGATACGCATTTAAGTTGAAAAACAATTACGCGTTTTCAAAATAATTTTACATTCATTTCATAATCAGGTCACTGTTCTGTGCAGTGATTTGAATTTTATAAATTCAACTCGATAATATTTTTTGTAATTGAGGTAATCCCTTCTTCAACTTAGTAAAGAAAAAAATGTGATTTTGACCTTTTTTAATTCCAGTTTAATGCAAAAGGAGTTATAAACTAATAAATGTATAGCATAAAATATGTGACTCTATCAAAAAATTGAAATCGAATTTCCTACCCCCTTTTTAATGTGGGGGGGGCGGGAATTTCATTTAACTTGTGTACCATCTTTAAATTGAAACTCGCTCTTACTTTGGGTACCTTACTTAAATTGAAATCGAAATTGGTTTACTTTTAATGCGAAATACTCGTTAACGTACATTTATGGAAAGTAACTTAACCTTTTCGAGACTAGCGGAACAATAGTCCCAAGGCAGGTTTCACTTTTAGTCTTGGAAGGGTTAAATCAGAATAACTACTTGTAAGATCCTGATTCTAAGTAACAAACTTAGTTCAAATACAACTTCTAGTTGTATTTGGAACTTCTAGTTTGTATTTTAGCTAAGTTTGTTTCTTAAAGTTATGATCTTAATTATTTCCATTAAATTTACATTTTATAGATATGTGTAAAATATAAATTGAATTGGAATAATTAAGAACTTTCTTTTCCTTTTTCCTCTCATGCAAACGTTTCTTTTTCGTGTCTTATATTTTGTAAGGTTTTAGTTAAACTAACAGAGTTTTATTTTGATTTAAATCTTTCTATCTCTTCTCTGTTTCAACTTCCCGTCAGAAGAAGCGCGCGTTTTCAGCGTATGCTAATTTGAAGTAGAGCCAAGTACTATTTAAACCAGAGGTAGAAACCTCTCAGTGTGAGAGAGCTTTTAGTCTCAGATCACGGTCATTCTGTTCGACGTTCGCCTGACCAGCTAGCAGATAATTTCTAAGCCATAGTGCTTACTACGTGATTGCTTATTGAAATAAATTGAAGTGCGCTAGTATTAGTATTTCTTGCTACGCACCATTTAGTTAGAGGCCAACTCCGCGATTTAGCTCTGTGAGCAAGGTTTAATTAAATTTCTATTTAGCTTAGTTTAAATTTATCTGATTGTTCATTTAGACCCAAGTGTGCTCCTTTTACTTTCTGTATCCCTCCCGAGTTGGGAAGTGTGTAAATAATATTGATTTAATAAAAGAGGATTTTAAATCCTTTTCAAGTGCAGTTATTCTTCAGCACAGTATCTACACCAGAACATAGCTGATTTCAGCTCCCTGTTCCAGATCAGGACTTTAGGACTTTAAGGAGTTACTTCAAAATGTTTGCCAAATCTACGCACAGAACACTCAGTCCTGACAATTTAACTAAAAAAAGTTGCGAGAATATTCCAAAAACCTTGATTACGATGTTGTTCCAAATGTTAATCAAGCAGTTCTCTAAAATTACTCGATATCTTGACGATAAATTTAATCCAGACAGTATTTCACTTTGAAAGTTAATATTTGCACACTGTATTACTTTTTTGGACTCGTATGACTGAAAATTTAAAGTTTCAAAATATTAATAATAAAAATTCAATAAATTTTAAAAATATAAGAAACACATATGCAATTAATATTTATGCGCTATTAATGAATTTTAAAATAGTACTATTTATCAAAAATGGAAAATTATCAAATTAATCAAAAATGGAAAATATTCCATTTTTGATGCAGACGATAATGTGCAGGTAGAAGTATTAATACATAGATACTATAGCGGAAGTACATAATATATTCCGCTAGGAAGGTTTTTTATTAATTATATTAATAAGTGCTGATTAAACCAGTAAAAATATAATTATCCAGGCTAATGTGGGTAACTAGTTCAAAATTTTACAGAAACCCATAATTAATTATCCACGTTGCTTTTTCTTCGTCTAGACCAAATAAAATTAAGCTTTCTGTTAATTTACTTACTTACTTTAACTTTTTAATTGGTCATTTAAACCATATAATATTCACTTGCTTTAAATTTTTACTTAAATCATATAATACTTACTTGCATTAAATTCTATAACATTCATCTGTTTTAATTTTTTTGTTGATTCAAATCATACAATACTCACTAATTTAACTTTTTTTTTGTTGATTTAAATTATATAATATTCACTCGTTTTAATTTTTTTTCATTGAATTAAATCATAAGATACTCAATTATTTTAAGGTTTTGCAGGTTTTGCTGATTTAAATCAGATAAGATCAATCGTTTTAATTCCTTTTGTTGATTTATCTCATATAATGCTCACAAACTGTTTAATTTCTAATTTTTTGATTTAAATCACATAACAACAATTTTATTTTTTCGTTGGTTTCAATCATGTATTAGCTACTCGCTTTAATTTTTTCCCTTAGTTTTTATTTTAGTCATGTAAAACAAATTAGTTTTTATTTTTAATGAATTATTAAATTAATCTACAAGAGTGTATAAAACATTCAGATTAACTCATAATATTCAGCTTGTAAAATATGCAGCCTATAATGTAAAACAAATTGTATATGTAGCCTATAACCGCAAATATGTAATATGTAAAATTTAAATGTAGGTTAACTTGCAATACTCCTTAAATAGCCAATAAATGTTAGTAAAAAGCAGTGTTACGAGCTATGTATAAGCCTACTCTTCTTTGTAACTCCTTACTTCGATAC
The DNA here is from genome assembly GCA_000611955.2 of Stegodyphus mimosarum. Classification (NCBI taxonomy): domain Eukaryota; kingdom Metazoa; phylum Arthropoda; class Arachnida; order Araneae; family Eresidae; genus Stegodyphus; species Stegodyphus mimosarum. The sequence goes on along the minus strand of KK121646.1, from coordinate 562,524 downwards.
ATCAGTGTTCCTTTTTAAAACAGACGAAAAAAGACATTGCGACGCTATGTCAATTCCTTACAAGAAATAAAAAAAAATACAAGAAAATTCTGTTTTAGAATATCAAATGTAATTGTATCTTGCTGCTCTCTATATAGTCTTTGAAATACTCTGTGCTACATTCTCTGCATGTTTGTTTATTCTTGGAGATAATGTATTATTCCTATGTATACCTATGTATAACTATGTATAACCTATGTATAAAATGCAGACAAGTCCTTTCCCATGATGTGAAATCATTTATTTGACCGTGTTGGATATGATGATGAAGAATATGATCAATACGCTGAACAAAGGTTTGATCAATGCCATCATCACCACTATGGCATTGGCACAGCGCACTTCGAACAATCCAAATCGCTTTAAATACCTTTCCAAATCAAAAATTTGCATTAGTTTCAAAATCTTTTAAACCTTGATAAATTTTTATTCGAAGAAAAACTAAAGGAAAGAGATATTTAGCCATTGGGCTTTTAGTCATACATGATTGTCTATGTTCCAAATGCAAATAGCACATTTTCTGTAAAAGAACTTCCATCGAGCAGCTGGAATACTGAGACTTTAAATCAATACGAAGAATAATAGGCAGATTAGCTAAATCAGGAACCTTCTGTTCCCAAAATTTCCAGGATGTTCACATAGATCTTGCAAAGATTTAATAATTTCCTAAATTACGAGGACAAACTTCTGCAATATATTAATTTTCTATGATAATTACAACTAGAAAACACTTTACTTCTACCATTTGTTAATCGCAATCTTACCATTGAGAAGAGAAAACATTAAATTAAAAATTCTTGGATTGAGGGATTAGGCAATAGGTATATTTTTGCATTAAATGCTTTTGTTGAACAATGAAACAATGTCAAAAGATTATTCCACGAAATATTTTTCTCAGTATTTCTTATATTCTTTAAATAATTTCAGAAAACAAAGAACACGAGATTTGAAGGTTTCCAAGACGTGCCGCACGTTGTTAGAGACACAAACAACTCAAACAAAAACACAACCTCAAAATAAGGTCACGGTAGTATACTCATTCAGTAAATAACCTTTTTTAAATGTATTCGGTATAAATAAACAAGCCTCGAGGGATAAGAAAGATTTGCAAGCATAACAGATGTTACCTGGCAAAGAAATGAAAGAGAACATCTGTAACAAACTGCTCCGTGCACGATTTTTTAATTCAGGCTTTATTGTAATTTACAGTTTTATGCCTTAGTTGCTAACATATGAAGTTAAATCAAAGACATCCATTATGCAGTTTCCTTCCAAGATCTGTGTCATAATTCTTATCATATAATTTTACTATGTTCTAACAATGCAATAAAATTCGTGATGTAGTATTTGTTTAAGAGCGATATACTGGGATTCTCTTACGTAGCGAGAAAACTCAAATACTTCATGATCTTTCTTGTTTTTATTTTTAAGCTTAAATCAAGTTTACTCTTAACTTATTGCTCGTTCAGCCTTCTTATGTCTCTTCTTACGTCATTTGTAACATAAAAAGCTCAACCACCTTGAATAGTTTGTCGATTTTTTGCATACGAAAGAGAATGATGATATACAATTGCAAACAATTATTCAATACATACAATATTTTACTCTTCAATTACGGGTTTATACAGAATGTCGGTCAATAAACCTATTATGTAAAAGCGGGTTTTTATTTGTAATGTATTGGTAAGAGTCTCGTGACAATTGCTTTAAGAATAAATTTAAGAATTTTTTCCTTTAAGCGATTTTCAGGCAAAATATTGTATTGTTCCATAAATTTTGCCGAAATTTCTTTTATTGCAGGCATTCAAGTCCTGGTGAATGGACTATTTGAGTGGAAGATTTGGGGGGGCAGGTCCATGGGTAACGTGATCACGAGAGAATTTCCTTAAAAGTCCTCCATGAAGGCATCCCTTCCTTTAAGCAAATAGCAGTCATATACTTTGTCACAATCCGAATAATCTAACCCAACCTTTCATCGCAGGCAAATCCCACAAAGGCATATTTCAAAATTAATTTTAAAACCAAAAATATTCACGATTTTTACAGAGGTGACTATAAAAATCGAGATTTTTACATGATTGTTGAAACGCGCTTTCACGTTTTTGTTAAAAAAAAGTTGTTGTACGCATGGTTGCCAGAGTTTGGCATATCCTGAAAATTTGGCGACTTTTATTGAGGTTATTGATCTAATACGTAAGTAATCAAATGACATATCATCGCTCACTTTAATCTGAAGTCTAGAACGCTAATGAAGAAAACCTAAATCCAAATTAAAAGTTTATTTCCTACGAACTTGAAATCAAAATTAAATTTTTAAATCTCTATCACTGTTTTTTGAGGGGTCTTATAATACTACAAGAATACTACAAAGTTTAAATATGAGCAATATAAATAAGTTGATTTAATGTTTATGGACCCGGATCCTAATTATGCTCAACCTCTATTTTAAACACTAGCAAATGCGATAAATCACTTATCAAAACCAAAGAAGTGGGAATTCACTAGGTTTACATCTTCGCTCCACGTATATTATAATCCACGTAAATTATCTTTTTCTGATGAGGCTGACGGAAGAAACATGAGGCATAATTAGCACAAAAATAACGTGTTAATTAAAATAAATCTCACAGTTTTATCTGGAGATACAGAAAAGAATATCTATCGTCTGATTATTATGCTCTAGCTGGAATTATTAGAGAACAAAAAAGTGGCAAAAAGTATATTGTATGTTCTGTATCTATAAATACGCATCGCAGTTCGAAGATTAGTGAACAAAGTATGTTTTGAATTATGCTGTTTTTATTATTTTTGCTGTAACAGCTCTTGTTCAGTGAAGATTTATAACGTTGAAAGGGATGATTCAATTAAAAATTTTAACTGTTGTAAATAATATTATGCTTTCGGAGCAAGAAATGTGAAAAATCAGCTGCTTCCTCGCTTGGATCCTCCATTTACTTGCTGGATGTACTAACAGCTTCATTCGAATGGCTCGAATGAAAGTAATGCCATAATTTATTACACATACATACACATCATACCCGCATACACACTTTTATATACACACATACGCTTAAAAGGAGACTGGCAGTAGCGGACTAGACGGTGACAAGGTATTGTTTACTATATTTTACACTTCGGGTGCCATAGCAAAGATTTCTGGGACGGGAGACATGTACACTTTGTTCTTCTTTAGAAACTGAACCGCAAATCATCTTATAGCCAACTCTATGCGCTAACCTCTGAACCACAACAGCATGGACAACGGGAATATCTTTTCATAATAATATTTCCACATATAAGTGATCAAAAACATTTTTAGACAGAGGATGATAAAGGAAACTTCAATGTGATTTTAATGGCAATAGACACGTAAAAGATTATATCGGATTATGTGATATAGGCAAAGCACGTAAGGCCTATACCTTTCCAAATATTCGAGATCAAATATTTATTCAAAACTCGGACATCCATTCTCAACAAAGAGCACCAGAAAATGGAATCCAAAGTTTTGTGCTTTATACACCAGCTCTTCCACCTACCTCTCAGAAGGGCTATTATTTTTGACAGATTTTAAGAGCCCCCTTCTCGAAAGGTACTATAATCACAAATATATATATCTTATCCCAAATTCTAACAAGAGTTAATGGAGTATGCAGTTAGCCTGTGCTGGTCATCATATTGTCTGTGTAGCTCTAGTGTGATAAAATATCTAAAACACCGAAAGAATTTTCTGACTGGAACAGCACTGAAGAAATATCCCTCTTTTTGGACTTTAAAACATCCAGTTGGTAACCTTGAATTTTGATTACCATAACTTTATCTAGATAACATATTGGAATTAAACTAGTGTTGGAGCATAAATTATAACTCTCTGTTATTAGTTGTTTTAAAACATAAATATTTAAATAAACACCACGTTTGACTTCCATTTTGCTATCGTGTTAACTAATCGACTACTTCAGATTTTAATCTATCGGTGGTATGTTTTCCAGTCTCGGTTGATTTGATTGTCCTGATAATCATGCGAAAATGAAGAAACATTTCTTGTTCTAAACTAACTAACCAGAAATATATGTAAATCTGTGATCTTAATCGCTTTGGCTACTTTAGGCCAATATGCTCAACCGAAAAAAAAAACGATCTCGTGTAATGATAACGTAGAAACTCGCGCATAAATTTATGGAAAACACCTTAGACTGCTTAAGAAATGATTTTTGAAAAATAGAATCAATTCTCTTTTTTACCTGACCTAATTCTGAAATATCTTTTATTCGTAATTAGGTCAGGCAAAGGTGGAATTAATGGAAATCTGTAGGACATTTCATGGCGAGAAACAGACCCGTATGTAAATGGCTGCATTATGTTATTCATTTAATTAATGCAGAACTTGCTTAAGAAGTTTTCGAAGGGACCTCGAATAGAAAAAAAATTCTTAAACGGAAAACATAAGCTACAACATCTTTTTTTTTAACTTCAGAACAGCTTACTAACAACTGAATATTTAACTTATGACTCTACTAATTTGGAGTTTAATCCACTTAATTTTATTTTTAATTTAAATTTAAGCAATCCACATTGAATTTAACATTCAATTAAATTGCCAATTTAACATTTAATTCCTTCGATTTTAGTTTTAACTATATTATTAGTCCAAATGGGCAATTTGAATAAAAGGACTATTAATTTCATTTTGGCATTTTGGGTTGATTCACTAAAAGCGTTGTTTCACTTTTCAAATTGTTGCCACCAAATATTATCGCCCTGTATTATAATTAAAGAGATTAAATAATGAAGAATCTGCATAAATGTACATATATGTCTCGCGTTGTGGTAAAAAAACGGTACCTAGAGCCATCCAATTTTGAATAACGTACGTTTCCACCCGAATATGGGCATCTGTAACCCAAATTTGGAATTTGTTTTATATTTCGTATTTCATATTGTGTAAAACTTTAATGAATTTTTGATTAACAAACTCAAGGATTTCAAAGCGAGCAATGGCAACGTTATACAGAAAAACATTTTTATTTCCAACTCGTGAACACCCTGTATAGGAAATTCTAAAGATACGCTCATTTTATTTTGCGATATTGCTCTTGAACTGAATTTTATGATTTAAGTGCGAAGAATTCGATATTTAATAAATAAAGGTAACACACAAAATGTTAAAAAAAAAAGGAAAACAAAAATCTGAAAGGTTTCAGATTTTAAATTACGTCCAAAGGGGCGTTTTTTTTAACGTTTTGTGTTTTATCGTTATTTATTAAATATCATGTTCTACGTGCTCAAACCATGAAGTTTAGTTCAATAGCAATATCGCAAAATAATTTTAAAATGAGCTTATCTTTAGAATTTCCGATACAGTCTCGTGCGCTGGACATAAAAAAAAAATTTTTTTCGCACAGTGTTGCCATTGCTCGCTTTGAAATCGTTTAGTTTGTAATCAAAAATTCGTTGAACTATTACAAAACGTGAAATCAGTAATAAAACAAACTTCATATTCCAAATTAGGGCTTCCATATGCCCATATATTATGGAAGATTGCGTTATTCAAATTTTGATGTCTCTAAGCTCCGTTATTTAATCACAAAGCAAGAAATATACATACATTCATGCAGATTCTTCATTATTTAATTTCCTTAAATATAATACAGAGCTCTAATATTTGGTGGCAACAATTTAAATAGTGATTCGCCGTTTATAGTTTTCAATGCAAGATGCCAAAACGAATTTTATAGTCCTTCAGGGCAAATTGCCCCTTTGGAGTAAGAAAACGCCCCTTTGGACGTAATTTAAAATCTGAAATCTTTCAGATTTTTTTTTTAGAATTTATTTAATTAATCGCAAAATTATCTATATTTTTATAGATTTTTAATATGGTTTTCTTGAATTCCTCAACAAAGGAACCATTAATTGACCATCAAAAATGGACAAAACAATACTGTTTTAAAAGAGACAGAAAATATGGATTATTAATGTTCTTTGAGAGGATCTAACTGGTTCTGTTCCACGTTACAAACTGTGACAGAAACATGTAAGAAAATGGATTGAAACACCTTGAAGGTTTAATTATTTATCTACAGTCGATCTTCGGGTAGATCATCTGACCCCATTGGAAACCCCTGATCTAGACCATAAAATAACCGCTTTAATTAAAAAATACGAAATCCTAACGGAAAAGTGCAGAATATTCACGGAAATATTTTAAAAAAATCTCTCCTTCAGCAGCGAAAAATTGTGTTTATTAAAACTGCATTGTTCGCTTTGAAATCGTTGAGTTTCTTAATCAGAAACTCAGAAATGCTTTACAAAATATGAAATAGATAATAAAACAAATTCCAAATTAGGGCTTCCAGACGCCCATATTCGGTGGAGGATTACGTTATTCAAAATTGGATAGCTCTCTGTACCATTGTTTTATCAAAATGAGAGAAATGTACATACATTTATGCAGACTCTTCATTATTTAATTTTTTTAAATATAATACAGGGTGATAATATTTGATGGCAACAATTTGAAAAGTGAAACAGACATTTAAAGTTTTTAACGCAAAATGCCAAAACGAAATTAATAGCCCTTCTGGGCTAAGGCCCTTGGGGCTAAAACGTCATTTCTTAATTTATAAGTAACTTAAGTTCTTAGTTGAAGTGTTTATTGCCATAAAACCAATTGTTTTTATCTTTTGTGTTATTATAAGGAAAAAAAATTGCCTAATCGTCCCGATTTGTCAACAAAAAGTTTTTAAAGTATGTCTTTCTACTTCGTCTTTCGTTAATTGAAATAATTTACCTACTAAATATAACACAAAGATCTAGAAAAATTACGACCTGATGACGAAAGTATGTTTCTTTACTCTATCAAGCTAGTGCACATGAATTTTTAAAGAAAATTGCTTGGCGCATTTCGTCTTATGCAAGAAAAAAATCGTAGTTTTTAAAAACAGGTTATTATTAGATGATATCAGTTTTTAGCCCATAATATCTGTTAGTCTGGAAACTACATTTTGCGTAGAAGCAGTATAAACGGCTGTATCGCTTTTTAAATTGTTGCCGCCAAATATTATTGGCTTGTATAAGAAAACGGCGATACCTAGAATCATCACATTTTGAATAATACAGTCCTTCACTCGAACATGGGCACATGAAGCCCAAATTTGGAATTTGTTTTATTGTCTATTTCATATTTTTTAAAACTTGAACGAATTTTTCATTAAAAAGTTCAACAATTTGAAAGCTAGCAGCTTTAGGGAATCAAATATTTTTATCTGCAGCGCGCGAGACTGTCTATTTGAAATTCTAAAGATGTGCTGTTTTTAAATACCTCTAGTCCAATGTGGTGTTAGCCCAAATGCTGTCGAAACGTGCGAAACATAAAGGAAAAAAACACCCGTTTGGGCGTAATATAAAATCTGAAAGCTTTCAGATGTTTTCCTTTTGCTTTATCTTTTATTTTTTAAGTAATATTTTAACTTCTTGTAGTACCTTGATTCCTTGAAATTAGATGAGAAGGAATAACAACAAAACATGCTGTGTTTCCTTTATAATTTTTACTTTAATTTCTGTAAAGTTATTCAGTAATATAAAATAACATTCAAAAGTAAGAAACACTCAAAAACTTCAGAAAGAGGGGGAAAATAAGTTTTTAAATGTAGAACAACATAATCGTACTTTTACCGAAACTGGAATGAAGAGTCACACGACTTTCATTTTAAACAGAAGACCAGGAATAATTAATCTTAAGTAGACAGACATGTCGAGTGCAAAGATGGGTCAAAAATTAGGGCTTTGCAACATTTTGTCGAGTTTGGATGACAAAACTGCTTGAATGACCTCAAAACTGGTACTCGAATTAACATACGAATGATGAAAAAGGAAAAATAACAAGCCTTATTGATTTTGAAATGCTTACTATTGTAATTAATTGTAAGATGCCTAAACAGTCAATTTACTAAAGATGTTAGAATTTGCTACGGCAATTAACACACTAACAGTAATCTTTATATGTTAAAACAAAAAGGTTTATGTGGCATTTTTTTCTATAATATTTTCAAAATTGCGATGGAAGGAGTGAAACGTGCTGTATTTCGAAATAAGCATGTTTGTAACACTTCAGAGGAAAAACAAATTGTCTGCTTCCCAAAAGTCGAACCATGGAACTCATTCAATGTATTTCCAATGCAATTACTTGAAAGCTCTACCTTAATATGCAATGAAGGAGTTACTTTTTTTATTTCCCGTCTAGCTTGCTGTTACATATTCCTTTTATTCATTCAAAAACATTTTTTCTTGTTTATGCAAATGTGTATATTTCCCAAAACAAATTCTAATGCACATTAAAAATTACATAATCTTTTTTTGCTTAATTAAAAAGCTTGTTTAGAGTACATACAAATGTATTTGCGGTATTTAAATGTGAGTAACCATTGATACATACAGTGTCTCACAAACGTGATGGGACACTTGTGCTTTACAAAAGGAAACTGTAATAAAATAAATTTAAAAAGTATGTAAAAATTTTTTGTGGGTGTGTTTCATACTTAAATTTAGTAACAATTATTACATAACGTACATTTTCTCAAAATATTAAAATATTAATTTAATAAAAATACAATTGTTTAGAACGGAGCAAAAAATGGCTGACATAAGTGATGGCACACTTACTTTTCCATCAAATATTTATCCAAAAATTTACTTTTTAAATTTACTTTTAAAACATGATTTAATCTTCTTGGGATGGATTCGACTAATTTTTTTGTCATTTCTGGAGTGATTTTACCTCATTCTTCTTATTTCTTGGGATGAATTCGATTAATTTTTTTTTGTGATTTCTGGAGTGATTTTATCCCATTCTTCTTGAAGCACCGATTTTAATTGTTGTTTTGAAGAAATGGCGTGTTTGCGAATTCTTGATTCCAATTCTTGCCAAATATTCTCTATGGGATTTAAGTCTGGAGATTGTGGTGGTGTTTTTATTATTTCAGGACAGTTATACAGCAGTCAGAGTCTAACGTTCAAAGCAGTGTGCTTGCGATCATTGTCCTGGTAGAATTTAAAATCCTTACGAAGGTTCAATTTTCGTGCTGAAGATTTCAAATATTAATTTAATATGCCAATATACTTGTACTGATCCATTATACTGTCAATAAAAACAAAATTACCAACTCCAGCGGACGACATACACCCCCAAACCATAACTCCTCCTCCACCATGTGTTTACTGTTGTTTTACTGTTGGCACCAAGTTCTGTTTGCGAAATTCTTCCCTGGGTTTTCTCCACACCAAGATTCTACCGTCAGAACCAAATATATTAAATTTACTCTCATCAGCAAATGTAACTTCATTCCAGTAATCAGAATTCTTATTTATGTTGGATTTTGAGAAAGCCAGTCTGAGTTTTCTATTCTTTTCACTTACGAAGAATTTTTTCCTGACTGCTCTACCGTGATATCCAGTAGATCGAATTACTCTTGTAATAGTCTCAGGATTAACAATTACTACATATAATGCTTGTAAATCAGCAGCAACTTTAGGAGCACTCATTCTTGGATTTTTTTTTTTAATATTTCGAACGATAACTCGCTTTTCGGATAGCTTTGATGGTCGGCCAGGTCTTCTTTTATCCTGAATCATATGATTCTTTTTATATCGTTTAATGATATTGAAAACTGTTGAATGACTGAAGTTAACTGTTTCAGCAGTTTCTCTAATAGATTTTCCACGTTCAATATGGAAATTAATAACTAATTTTCGAATTCCAGGCAAAGTTTCTTTTCGTTTAGCATTCAGGCTGCAGAGAGCTAAAAAACACAAAAATTCCAAAACAAAAAGGAGAGAAATAATGCAGACGATTTTATAAATTATTAGTCCAAAGGGATGTAGTCCCGAAGGACTATTACTTTCGTTTGGGCGTTTTGCGTCGTTTCACAAAAATGTCCGATTCACTTTTCAATTTAGTGCTTATGTTTCTTTGTTGGTAATTGAAGTTGCATTGGGTTGGCTATTAGAATTTTTGGAATTGTACTGTGTTGGTTATTGGGTCTGTACTGGATTGGATAGCTTTGATGGTCGGCCAGGTCATCTTTTATCCTGAATCATATGATTCTTTTTATATCGTTTAATGATATTGAAAAATGTTGAATGACCCAAGTTAACTGTTTCAGAAGTTTTTCTAATAGATTTTCCACGTTCAATATGCAAATTGATAACTAATTTACGAATTTCAGGCACAGTTTCTTTTCGTTTAGCATTCTTGGCAGCACAGAACTAAAAAACGAGCTGCTAAAAAAACACAAAAATTCCAAAACAAACTGGAGAGAAATAATGCAGACGATTTTATAAATTATTGCCAATTGCTTTTGAGTAAAAATAAAAACCCCAAAAAATATTTTTATTGCTTATTTCAGACGATTTTTGTTGCACAGTCTAATGGTGTCCCATCACTTATGTGAGCCATTTTTTGTTCCGTTCTAAACAATTGTATCTTTATTAAATTAATATTTTAATATTTTGAGAAAATGTACGTTATGTAATAATTGTTACTAAATTTAAGTATGAAACACACCCACAAAAAATTTTTACATGGGTTTTTTAATTTATTTTATTACAGTTTCCTTTTGTAAAGCACAAGTGTCCCTTTCACTTTTGTGAGACACTGTATATAGAAATATAGGAAAAAGATTAATTATTATTACAGGACTGTAATACAGAAACTGCATGCAGTCGATTACCGATTAACCGGACCAGTACCGGGAATAATATTAACAGTTAACTTAAACTTAGATTAATCTGGAAGCAGAAAAACATAGACAAAAGAAGTAACCCGTATTTTAATTAACTGCATTTTCAGGAGTACAATAAATTATAATTATTTATTCTTATTCTCTAGATTTTTAATCTAGAACATGAGTTTATTTGGTTGCCTAAATTTAATTTGTATTCAAAACAAAACAGCACATTTTAAATAACAGAAGAATAAGTATCATCAGAACGAAAAACTAAGTCGAAATGGCACTCAAGCACAATATTTACAAGAGAACGTAAACAACGTAAATGTTGTATTTTCCATATATCGTTTTATTTTGCATTATTGGTTTGTAGTTATAATTTTTCCAACATTCAAAATAAACAAACTTAATTTTTTAATTTAAACATGGCTAAGTTAATCCGCAGCACAGTTAATACGCTACTGTTAATCGGAAGTTGGCTGTATTCTACAGATTTGACGTTACTAATAACGTTTCTCGTTTCTTCGATAAAAGGATGTCCGATGTCAATAAGTACTATATTTATTTCCGTTAGAACGTAATATTATTCTGTATTAATAAGATTCAAAAGAATTATATATATATATATAGATAGATAGATATTATAAATTATAAAAAGAAAGCTCTCCATATTACATCTCCAAGCAACGGAAATTTAATTTAAAAACATTATTGAAAAGGTATTTTTCAGAATTTAAAAAATTTTATAGAATTTTCAATCCTCCTTGCTTTGAACACAGTAAAGGAGAAACTAAAACGCAAAAATGCCAAAATCAAAAGTAAACGTTTTAGGTATTGAAAAACCAGTTACTGTTATTGATAGCAGATTAATCGACTTATCAAGGGAATAAACCAATCTACCATCAATTAACAGTAACTAAAATAAGAGAGAGTGTTTCATCTTACTTCCAAGCAAGTATCAAATTATTTGCTAGATTCAAATCTCTAATTGATACTCAATCAAAATATAGTCACAAAACCAAAAGAATCCTGTTAAAAAGCAAATAACTTTAAGATTAAAATTTTTTTACTAAGAACGCAATTAATCTAAATGAGGTGCTTACTGTAGAAGACATATCCCCTACACTCTCAATTCATTTCAAAAACAAAAGTAGATTCACGAACAAATTTTAAAAAATCATAAGAAGATTATAAGAAAAAATCCATAAAATTAAAGTTAAAAACTGTATTAAAAAACGAACTAGTAAGCAAAAATTAACCAACTTGCCTTCGAAATTTTAAAACTAAATGACTGGAATGCAAGTACGTATTAAGAGATGGAAGCAAAAGGGTTGTCGTAATAAGTAATATATATGTTATATTTTTATTTCAGATACATACTGGGATTTCCATGACTGGTCGATCAAAAACTACCCTCAGTTTTGGGAAGAACTTTGGCACTTTTATGGAGTAATTCATTCTAAACCTTATACAGTGGTAAGTTTAAATTAGAATTTCCTTATTTATTGTACAACAATATGTAATGCAAATAAATGTTCTTATTTGTAATTTCAATTTATCTTAAAATGGCTAAAGTATCATTTGCAAAGGTAAACGATAGTAAACGTATAAGTATTATTTTATTTCTAAAATTTCATCTATCTTTATTTCGATCAATGAAACGTAATATAGCTTAGAATACTATGAAGGAAGAATATAGCTTAGAAATATATAAGCTTAGATTACTAGCTTAGAATAGTATGCTAAGAAACTAAAGAAAAGCTGAAAAGGCGCTAATTTACAATTGAGAAAACATAGAAAAGAGTTTTACTCGCTAAGAGTTTAAGTTCACTAACGTTTATTTTATTTTAAAACTTTACTATCATCTCTTATTTTCCACTTCCGGCCAGAATTAACGCGTGAATATGTTTATGCAAATTGTACTTGCTAATGCTTAAGTATTTAAGTTGTGGCTTTTTGCCAAGTAGTAGAAGGAAGGAGAGAGAACTCTCTTACTACAAGTCTTCACTCGAGCTTGCCATCAGTTACTATCCGCCTTTAAGGCCAGATGTTAACCCTCTTGAAAGTTAAAGACGTATCGTAGTTTTCCGCAGTTTGTGTACTACAAACGTAGTAATTTAAAAGGCTAGTCTTAGTGCTAGTCATCTGTGTAAGATATTTAAAAGTTAGCTCTTATGTTAGTTAGTTAGTAATCTTATATTCTTTTACGTTCAGACCACAAGTCGTTGGTCTTTGTAACCCGAAGTACGGGAAGGTATGTAAAAATCGTTAAGCAAATAAAGGGTAATTTGCACCCTCTTTATCTTTGTTGTATCTTCTACACACGCACGGACATAGCTTTTAGTAAGCTCCCTGTTCCGACTCATGACTATAGTTATGTTTCCGCAATCAACTAGAATCTACAGAAGTCCTGATGGATTTACTTACAAATTATACAAAAATAAGATTGAAAATATTTCATGATTTTTATTGCATACGCTCAAATATATCAGAATTTTAGTAATGCCTTTATTCCTCCTACACCTCCTAAAGAAAAGAAAAAAAAAGAAATTGAAATCTAAAAACATCAGATTACAATCTAACATGTCAAGGAGACTACAATTAAAGTTTCGAAAATTAAAAAAAAAATTTTAAATTATACTTTTAAAATAGTGTTGCAATCTGATCTTATTACGAAGATTTCAGGTTATCATCTGAAGCTAGTAGTATTTAATATTGACTTATTAATCTATCAATTATTTCTCCAAAACTTACATAAAATTTCAAGCTGAAAATGGACTTCTCAAATAACATATAATTGAAAAAAGTAATTTGCTGTAACACTGTTTCATTGTAAAATAATTTCCCATAAAGAGTTATGCACTTATAAGACTTAATGTTACAAGACATATCTTTATCAAAATTCGCTCAAAGTCTTTTGATAATTGTTTGTTAGTATCTAGCTTTCAATGCCCAAAGTACGAAATAGCTGATACTTCTTCCTCTTCCACGCGTGCTTATAAGTGTATAGCCCTTTATGGTTGTTTGTTGACGTCATATTTCCCGTTAGACTAATGAACTTGTCTCAGTTTCTATATTTGAAACTGGAAGCAATAACATATCTTTAGTGCAACCGCTTATTACATGATTTTTAGTCGCCATATTAAATTTTCTTACTATGTTTTACTATGCTCATGTTTCTGTAATAGCGTGGAGTAACTATATATTAATCCGAGTTAAATCGTGTAAATCATACCCGAGATGCTCTCAGTAGACATGATGCACGAAGAATGAACTGTACAAGGACTCAAAATTTCCTTGAATTACTACCGGGACAGTATCTCAGCTTTCATCAATAATGTGCTGGAGAGCATGTGCATAACAGATATTACACTTGCATTAGTATCTGAGAAAGTCACTCGCTATGTTGAGAGACTCATATCAGTTATCATTTCGGTATGAAAGACTTTTGCATGACTATTTGGCATTGCTCTAATTAGCGTATTCTTTTCCTACTGTGATCTTGTTTTTCCATATAGATGAATCTGTATTACTTTGCTTTATAAAGAACTAGCCCCTGCGCGGCCAGCCTTCGTCTGGCTTTTAAGTGTACCGGAAAAATGCCTAAAGAGAACACCAAACATTAAATTTGAAAACTGCACACAATTTTACTCTGCAGAACAATTTTATCGAAAAACAAACAAACAACAACGGCAAAAAAATTCACTTAAAAATGCATTACATATAAAAAGCATACAATGAAATAAGCAATATCCCTTAATACAAATATTAATTATCCTAATAAATAAATTAACCAACTTCCTGCTGCCTTCTCTAGACAAACGCCCAGTATCCAAGAGAAACATTAAATTTAAAAACTGCACAGAATTATCGCCCTCATTTTTCCGGTTGGCAATAGTGCTGATATCAGCAACAATGGCTGCGTGCCATTGCTGTTCATATAATGAGAGAAAATCATCAATTTGATACTATTTCATAAAAAAAAAAAGAAAAACCTCATTCGAATTTTGAAAAATTGATGTGCACTGGCTCTTGTCTAGATGCATCCTGTGTACCAGATTTCATAGGTCTGGGTCTATTAGCTTACGCGCAGTACGAACGAAAGGCTCCTACACACACAGAAAGACTTGTCCTTTTAAATACAGATATATAATTTAATTAAAAAATTTACCTTTGCAAAAGAAAACAATCTTTCAATTTCTCAAACTGTTCAATAGAGTGAAATCTCGCTTTGCTATAGCCCATCATGTCTTAAAATGGCGCGATTTCGTCAAAAAACATAAAATAATAATAATAAAAAAATCTAATTCGAATTTCGAACTCGCTTCGAGGTGCACTGGCTCATGTAAAAAAATCATGCAAAACTTTTCAATATCTTACAGACAGTGAAATAAGCAAAAAATAACATAAAAGAAACTCAAAAAACAAAACATTTTCCGCAGAATATTACTCTGCTGAACAACTTTATCAAAAAAGAAATCAATAAAAATGTTATTATATATATAAAAAACGACAATGAAATATGCAGTATCTCTTAATACAAATATTACTTATCCTAATAAATAAATTAATCAACTTCCCTTTGCAAAATCTTAAGAACTCAAATGGTATAAACAGATTAAGAACTTAAACAGATTAAAAAATATCATGCAAAACTTTTTTATAATTAAAATTATATATAATTAAAACATAATATTACAATGAAATAAACAATATCCCTTGTAAAATGTTAATTATCCTAATAAAGTAATTAAACAATTTACCGTTGCAAAAAGAAACAACTTTTTAATTTCTTAAACTTTTCAGTCTCTTAAAAACAGTAACATAAGAACTACGATTAAAGATTGTTGCCAATCCGAAATTTTTAAAAGAATGAAACTATTCAAAATGATGCAATTTCATCAAAAATCTATCAACAACAATAAGAAAGGAAAATTGTTGCCAAAACTACATTTTAAAATATCTGAGATGTGAGAAGTGTATTCGGAAGCTTCATTTAAAAAATTTTAAAAAAATACTAAATATTATTATTTTATCAAAATTCTTTTTTTAAAAGGAGTCGAAAGAATTAAAGTTCAACGTGTCCAAAAATCAAAGGAAAATAAACAGCACATTTTTTAAAATAAGTTTTTTTAAAAAAATTCCGCCGAAAAGGTGTTAAGCTCACCTTCCTAAATAAATTCGTATTTAATCGATTTATTGAAATACGAAATTTATTTTAAGTTCGTAAAATAGCTAAGTGTCTACGCTTCACGACGATGTAAAAATGAAATGTATAGAGTGAAATCTCGCTTTCCTATAGCCCATTATGTCTCAAAATGACGCGATTTGGTCACAAAACATAAAATAAAAAAAATTCTAATTCGAATTTCGAAAAAATCGCTTCGAGGTGCACTGGCTCTTGTGTAGCTACACCTATGTACCAAATTTCGTGGGCCTGGGTCTATTAGTTTACTCGCAACACGAACGAAAGACACACACACATACACACACACACAGACTCTTTGTTTTATTATATGTAGAGAAGAGATGTATATTAACTGTACTAAGTAGTATGTGCTAAATTGAATATCTTCAGTCACTGTCTATGTCAGTTCGACGTCTGCATCTTACTCTAATATTATGAGTTAACACTTTCTTGTTTTAAAACATTTTAATGCACAGACACGCACAAACTGCAAATACACGTACAGTTTAAATAACTGCCAATATCTTAAATCTTTAGAATTCAACTAACTCATTGCCAGTTCTAATAAGAAGTTCGAATTCTATATATGGAATATAATCTAATTCTGTGGCATTACTAGTGACAGGCTGTTATTTAATTACTGCCTATTCTCGTGTCTGTTATTAACTATTTCGAAACGTGCCTCTGTTCCTTTGCAGTTCGCAAGCACTGTAGATGTTTTCCTACTTCAAATCTTTACGCTACTTCTATTACTTTATTTAATTACTGTTTATGATACTTGACATATTTATTTGTTTCCAGCCAGCGAAGAAGAAAGGTGATGAAATAATAGATGTGGAATGGTTCCCCGGGGCAGAGCTGAACTATGCGGAAAACATACTTCGTTACAGAGATGACACAGTTGCACTCATATGTGTAGGTGAGTAGCATTTCATTGAAAGGTTTACTATTGATACATATGCTTTAGTTGTTTCTTCATTTTATCTTATACATGGTGGCTCAAACAAAAGTACATTCAAATTGCTACTCAAATTGAATTTCAGTGCAATACTGTTTTTATTAGTGAATATATAATATAGGCGTATATAACACACTACATCAGCGATTCTCAACTACTGTGCCGCGGCATTTTTGTATGCCGCGAAATTCTTAAAGTGTGCCACCAAATTTTAGAAATGTATATAGTAAAATTTATAATGGGTTTAATTCTAGTATACGGTACACAGGTGACTAGTGAGAGCAGGGTCTGGACACCCGGGCGGCTTTCACTTACTATTCGGGTATCGTCCGGATCCCGCAACTGTCCAGAAAAAAATATTGCAAACAGGGTCGGATGGTGGAAGACAGACGTATTGCGGATTCTGACAATACCAATGCGTATTGCACAATATATGACAATATACAGAAACTTACATCAAAAAGTGTTGTTACTATGTTGAATTACCACAGTAGTAATACATCGTTATACGTTATACATTAATAGTGCACTATTATAATAGTCGACGTAGGGACGATATATTTTTACATACAATAAGAATATTTTCTAAACTCTACAGACATAGTGCAGAGCAGTACCAATGAGCATTGTATAACCTTTAACTATATATACGTATTATACATTAATAATTAACTCGTATTATACATTAATAATTACATTAATAACTCGTATTATACATTAATAATTACATGCATACCTACATTATTTTAATTCATACATAATATAAAAGGTGCATTCGATAATATATTAATACATTATACGTTAATAGTGCATTCGATATATGAAAACATACAATAACAAAATTTCCTAAGCTCTACAGACATATTGGGGAGCTATAACGGTGCGCATTATGCAACTTATAACTATATACATTATACATTAATAACACATGCATACACATTGGTACATACATAACATAAAAAGTGCATTCGATATATCGATACATTTCAGTGTATTACAATACAATATTTACAATGTATGTATCAATACAATAGTTTCAATGTGTTATGAATACATTATTCATAATACATTACACATTAATAGTGGACTCGTTATATTAATACCTACAATAATAAAATTTGCTAAACTGTACAGACATATTGCAGATCAGTCTCAGTGCACATTATGCATCTTATAACTATATACATTATTACACATTAATAATACATGCATACATACATAACATAAAATGTGCATTCCATATACTAATACATTATACATTAATAGTGCACTCTATATTAATACATACTGTTTATGATAATTTATATAATACATACAATAATAAATCATTATATCTTATCTTGTTCATTTGCGCTTTTGCAGCTGAGGATGATGGATCGGTAAAACCATCTAAACTAGTTCTGTAAAAATTTAAAAATAATACGCTAATTTTTGTTGTTTTTGTTGTTTGACTTTTAAATTAATATTTGTTCGGCGTGTTGTTGTATCTTAATATCAGCGTATATCAAATCAACGTACCTTTCGGTTCGCTTGGGTTTACTTTTATTTGCAAAGCCCTGGGAATAACCAAATCGTCTCAAAATAGATAGAATATTTTATAACACGAGGGTTTTAAATGGGGACTTCGCCCGCAAAAGAAGTCAAAAATATCAAAAATGCTGACTGGATATACTTTCCAATAAAGTATACATTTATGCTTTTAATGTATAAATACAAGTTAACGAAAACACTTTGAATGCTCATGCAACGAGAAAAATTTATCAACCTCAGTTTCAATCGATCTTGCAATTATCCTCAGCAACTCCTAAAATGATCATATACGAAGTAATCTTGATACTTTAGAATAATAGTAAGAATTTACGTGATATGTTATTTGAAAACTGTACAAAAGTGCTTACTTACTTAACCTTTTTCCGTGGACTTATAAGGTCCAGTTTTTTATGTATTTATTTATGTATTAGTCAGCCATTTTAACAAGAAGGAGGAGAAAAACAAATCAACAGGATCTTACACTTCCTACTCCATATTAAAGAGTAAATTTTAAACCGCCATAATTTATTTAAATTTCTTGACACACATTTAAAATAGTGATCGTGTGGGACATATATGTCCCAGGCCCCAGAAAAGATCAAAAAAGTCCGTAGGCAGTAGTAATAGTTTTAACCTTGACGCAAGTTTTCTTGCACTAAAGTGAAGGATCTCACGAACTGCCAATTGCTTGAAGGGTCTCTAATTGCCCACCTGTTTAATACACTTAGAGAAGTATTATCATCTAGATATGTCTTGTGTAATTATATACTGACTGTGATTTTCAGATGAGGACGGCAACGAAGAGCGAGTGACCTTCGCCGATATGTATGAGGAAGTAAAGCTGTATGCAGCAGCTTTCAAAAAAAGTGGCCTTCAGAAGGGGGACAGAGTCGCTTGTGAGTTATTAAATATTAAAATATGCTCTAATTAATCACAGTTATTGCATTTATAACAAAAGTGTATTGATAGTGTTTTAAATGTGTATCGAAATTGCCGATTGCATTTGTAAATCATTGTTTTGTATTCTAGGTTACATGTCTAATAGAAAAGAAGCGATTTTTGCTATGCTGGCAGCAACTAGTATGGGTGCTTTGTTTGGTGGACCTTTACCTTTCTACGGAGCTAAGGTAACTTAATATACTAACAAATTGTTGAGATAACGCAATAGCAATGTTAAACTTCATGCAAATGAATCAAGGATCTTTAGTTAATTTTACGCTATTATAAGTTTTCGAATTTTGATTCCAAAGAGAATGACAATAATACAAGAAGCCTTTTAATGAAACTACGTCTTCAGAATTTATGAAGTGCCTAAAATTTGTAATTTAATTACGGTTTCTAAGTTTCAAAAAATTAGAGCTCCAGAAGACTCAGTTTGACCCATAAAAAGGATTACATTCCTTTGTATGCTTGTCAGAACTTCTGTCCCTTCTAGTTGCCTTTGGAAACACAACTGGAGTCCTGAGTGGAAACACGAAGCTTATCAAAACTATGTTCGTGCGTGTGTAAAAGATAATACAAAGATAAGAAAGGTTAAATTTACCCTTTATTTCTCACAGCGTACAGCCGTTCCCGCACTTCGGGATACAAAGACCAGCACTTATGGTCTAAGACATAGAAAATAAGAAATAAACTAACTTAACTAAATAAGAACTAAACGTAGATGCTTTACAGAGAGTAGTAACGCGAAGATTTACCTTTTAACACTACGTATGTAGTGAGCGGAGTGCAAAAAAACTACAATACGTCTTCAAACATCAGCGAGAACTAAGTTCTGGCCTTAAAGACAGACATAACTGACTTAAAAGCATGCGCGTGGTAAGGCAGCGAGAAGTCTCTCTCCCTCTCTGTGCAAAAAGCCATATCTTAAATACTTATACTGTTTGCAACTTCATTTGCATAAACAATTCTACTCGCTCTTATTCTGGTCGGAAATGGGAAATAAGAGATAATAGTAAAGTTTTAAAATAAAATAAACTTTAGTAAAACACAAAATCGTTACATGCTAACTGAAGTCCTCTAAAGTTATCAAATGTTGCTTATGTACATAGGGTAGTTACCAGTCTTCATAAAAGGAAAGGGTCAAAATTCTTAAGCTTAAAGATTTCCTTGATGTATATTTCTCTATGATTAACCTTCATTTCGACCCATAAGGCTTTGGAGCCTCAATTTTTTTCCCTTGTTTTTCCTGAAGTTGATAATTTCGAATTTTACCAATCATCTGATCTAAGCAAAATAATTGACTTTTTTTACAAGTCTTATTTTTCATCGAAAGGATTACTAAATACGTCCAAACGACATTCGAAATTTAACATAGCTCATGTAACTTCTTATAATCTTTTCTTAGTCACACTGGTAGTTCGACCTACGTTTGAGTTTAGGCGAATGGGCTAGCTACATGGACGTTTTCGTGGTTTCCGCCATGTATAATGCGGATACGAACCAGTTTCTATTAGAACTTCCTCCACGAAGGCATCCCTCTCCTTAGGCAGACAGCTCTCGCGTGCTTTGCCGTAATCAAATGGACCAATCTTTTCTTATTGGTAGCTCATATTAATATAACTCGTGCCATTTGAAAAATATATACCCATAAAACTTTAAAACACAATCAATAAACTCCGTTTGCTTCTTCTAGCTTATATTTCCTCTATCCCGAAGAATACAGCTGTTAAAATTTCTGAACCAAAAATTACGAGCTTTCCATTTTTCCAGATGGTTTATGAAGAATACAGATTGTTCCATCAC
>KK121646.1:518451-541275 GCA_000611955.2 Stegodyphus mimosarum | reverse complement strand
CGTACCCCCCCCCCCCATAGATAGCAGCTGAGATCTGTAAGACCACTGTGGGTCCTAATGGAAATAAGAGAGTTTTGAGCAGCACGGTGGTAAAAAGAATGCTTTGAAAATCTAATTTCATAAAGATTAAAAAAGAAAAGAAAAAGATTCGAAACATTTTTGTGTTACTATGAGGAATTATCGCATTTCTCAGTGAGTCTTTTGCGATAAAAGTGGTAGCAAGTCCAACTAGTATTTGGAAGATTTGCGGTCCAGTGGCGACATAATCACTTTTCACGTTTGCTGTTTCCAGAACCTAATGTCTCTACCCTTGATCCTAATTGAAATCTCTTCACATTTGGTGCACTCTATCGTCACAAAATTTCCTTTCCGCAACCGATAAGTATGCTAACGCCCTACCTGGAAATCAGATGGAGATTTTGGCAAAATCTGAAAACATTTTCTTCCTTTACTTCACAGCGATGGGTCACAACAGGAGTTGCAAAAGAACATGGAAATCAGCTTCCTGAGGAAATGGCTAATTCACATTTGTTTGTCTTCCCGATTGACAGATCTTTATTGGTTAGAAAAACTCCTAAGAACGGGTATGAATACAACAAAATCTGGAGAAAAACGTTTTCTTTTCCTTCTAAATAACGAAGATTTTGTTCGCACAAGAGTTTGGTTATGACTTGACAGCCACAAGCATCTCAAAAGTGATATAATACTCAATCCAAATATACATTGCATGGAAACGAAATTTGAACTGATCGGAAGGAAAAACAACTTAATAAGCGGAGTGACGTATTATCCGTGTGATTTAATATAAAGGTTGAATTGTAATTCTAATTTATCGTGACCGCATATATATATAAGTCATAAGGCTTAGTCGTAAGTGACTGAGGGTGAAGCAAAACTGAGCTTGAATAATCACCATCTTTATTTTTCTTCACATCAAATCATCTTTCTGTGGGTAAGGTATTTTTCAACCATAGTTGAATAAATAATTTTTATGCACATTGCGAAAACAAAGGGACAGTTCTATATCTCCCGTTCTACTGGCCCGATTGACGAAATTAAAACTCATTTTCCGTGTTTCGAAAGCGCGACTTAGGATATGTATTAGATTTATATATAGCATTGTTTTAATATAGGTATTTTGACGCAAAATCCGACTTTTTCTGAAATGACATGCCAATTTTTTTTCCATATTTCGATTCTACGACTCAAATTATGCCAAACTGCCAAGTTTTGTTAAAATCGCAGGAGTAGTTTTTAAAAAATTATCTTTCAAAATTTTAGCTCCTTGATGTTAATTCAATTTTGTATGTATTTATGAATATCTCTTTTTTTATTACACTTACTTGATTCCTTCTATTACAGTTCGAAATTTAGGTTCACTCCAGACAAAATTCACCCATTTTTTATGAATTATTTTTTAAATTTGTATTTTTAAATAATTTTTACAATTTTTTTAAAACACTTTTGAATTATAACCTATAAAGTTTTTACAACCAACTTGAAGTAGATGTATTTCTAAGTATACCTACAAAAAATTAGAGCTTTTTATTTAAAATTTCCGAAGATATACGTAAATTTATGTATTGGCGCGTTCTGAAATTCGGCATGGTTGTTGAAAGCGATAATAACATCTAATGTGGTTTACGCACTTTGCTGAAATTATTTGAAAGAAGAAACATGTGAATTTTCTTCCGCTCATGCACAATGTAAAAAGATAGGAACGGTGTGACTTTTTTTCCGCTCCATTACAATGGAAGGGATAGGAAAGTAGGTTGCCACGTATTAAGAAGTTCACCAATAAAATTATTCTTGGCGCAACTGAAAAAAATTCTCCAAATTAAATTTTTGAATTTCTCCGAAAATTTTGCACCCAATTTTACAAAATTTAGTATTTAGGCATAATTTGAGTCGTATAATCGAACTATGGAAAAAAGTTGGTATATTATTTCAGAAAAAGACCTATTTTGTGTCAAAATACCTATGTTAGAATAATGCTATATATAAAGGTAATATATATCCTAAGTCGCGCTTTCGAGACATGAAATACGCTATTTGAATTTCGTCAATCGGCCCAGTAGAACAAGAGATATAGAAATGTCCCCTTTTTTTTCGCAGTGTATACTGGCTTTTCCGTAACGAAGTAAACATCTTAGACAGGAAAGCATAAGCGACGCAGAGTTGTTTGCGTGGCAGAAGTCAGGAAATAATGAAGGTGTAATTCCTCGCGAAGCAGTATTTATACTTCGTAGATGCATATGTAAAGCTAAGCTGGTGTTAATTTTTAGTTCCCTTTTTTCAGACAGCGTTATGTAACTTGGAAAGATCTCGAATTTGGGAGAACAGATGAATTTAGAGGGGAGAACACCAAATTTAGTATAGTCAGTTTTAAGGTTGCCAATTATTTCTTGACACAGACATCGTATTTTATTATATCTTACATATTTATATATGTATATATGTAAATTCTTTTATATATATGTA
This sequence comes from Stegodyphus mimosarum, assembly GCA_000611955.2. NCBI lineage: Eukaryota > Metazoa > Arthropoda > Arachnida > Araneae > Eresidae > Stegodyphus > Stegodyphus mimosarum. The sequence goes on along the minus strand of KK121646.1, from coordinate 538,794 downwards.
CAATAATTTTAAAAGAAGGCTGTGTAGTAACGAAATCATAATAAATAAATGTATACAATGACTACTGTTAACAACTAAATAGTAGTTATAAGTTAACTAAGAAATGCAATTAAATAAACATAGGTTTGTTTCAAAATAAAAGCAGATCTTCAGAATTGTTCATCACCCACAAAAAATTTTGTTCGGACTCATTGCCAAATCGCTAACCACAGTCTAGGAAAGTAATCATTTACGCATGCAAAGATAACTTATCCTCAGGTTAAATTTAATCTAGCTCTATACTGTAATCCGTATTTCGCTTAACTTAGTTTATTAATTATATGTTTTATACTCATAGGCAGTGGCAACAATAATGGGAATTATGAATCCAAAGTTCCTTTTCACAGTTGACAGATTTCAGTTCAACAGAGAAGAGATTAATATCTTGGAAAGTCTACCAGAAATTGTGAATGGTAACAATCTTTTCTTTATGTAGAACTCATCTATTTCGAAAACATTACTAGATGTGTCTACTCGTATATTTTTAATATTTTAACAAATAGTTCAAGCATAATTTTAAAAACAATTTTCTTTGATTCTTTGGTTTCGATAAATGATCTAAAACTATGATAAAAGAAAGCATTCCTCAACCATCTGAGACAAAAATTTGTAACATTCTAGTTCTTTATTGTATTAATAATAAATAATAGATATTAAATGTGTTCTTTTTATATTAATAAATTTATAGTTGAAATGATGACAAAGTTGTAAGACACATCCACGTGTTTGAAATAAAGCTATGCAATTATCTTTCGTAATCAGATTTCATAATGACATAAATCTTTCTTATAATATTGGTCACTGTGGAGAAAGTAATCATCGATTAATAGATACATGATATGATAAGATATGATACCATCTGCATTCCATAAATGAGAGGAGAAAAATAATGTAAAATATTTATTTTTGAATAGTGAAACTAATTTACCCTCAATATAATCGTAGTAAAGATTGAATTATATAGAGATTTTTATGAAATAATTGAATTGGAATTTTCAGAATAAATAATTGAAAGTACCATTGCGAAAGTATTGCTTGATCCCAAGGCAAGACGAAATTAAGTGGGAATTTATAAATAAAATTAAATTAAGTGGGAATTTATAAATAAAATGCTAAGAAATTACTGGCAAAGAAACTAAACATATATGATAAATGAACATTTCTGTTAAAAAATATCTTTTGTAACAAAACAAAAGTATTTTTTCATAAATTGTAATAATAATAATTTTGTAAGAATTTGTCGTCAAAGAATCGAAGATCATATGTAAATATCATTTTTAAAGAAAAGCACATTTAAAAAAAAAACCTATAAATGTCGAAAAATAAAGCATTGAAAAAGATAAAATTGATAAGAAAATAATAAATGACTTGCGGGAATTTTTTCATTTGAGAAGTTTATTCATAATTGAAATGGCAAAACACAAATGTAATAATTATCTTATTTATTATAATTTACAGCTAATGAATCAATTGAAAAAGTAGTCATCATACCTTCAAGAGAAAGTTCCAAGTTGAAGGAAATCAGCCACATCAGAAACAGGTAAGTAAAAAGAATACCTTAACGTAATTAAAGATGTGCACTGCTCGACATTGAAAATGCAACACCAATAAGGAGTGGTCAGAAATTTATGCAAATTTTAGAATAGACGCACGTCACTGAGTTATGCGAATGATGTGAAATGCGCAGCTCTCCGACGCACGTGAAGTAAGATATAAGGGAAGGAACGTGCAGAATGGGCAATATTCATGTCGTTATATCTGCCAGACGAATTATCGAAGAAAGTTAGTTTTTGTGCCGGAGGATACGTGTAATAGGAGAGAATGCTAGGCCGCCGTAAACGAAGGCACTTCTAGCAGGTAGACGATTTTATGAGGGGTATGGTGATCGGACTGAGAAGGGCGGGTCGGTCCTTACGTCGAATCGCAGCTGATACCCACATGGATGCGAGCACGGTACATCGGCTATGGCGAACATGGTTGGAACAAGGGAATGTGGGAAGAAGGAGGGGTGCAGGTGCAGACAGAGTGACGTCAGCACGCGTGGATTGACGCATCCGCCGACAAGCTGTGGCGGTCCCGCAAGTCACTTGTACCGCGATTCTGCAACATGTGCAAGATTCCCTGGACATTCCCGTGTTGACGAGAACCATGTCCCGTTGATTGGTTGAACGTGGCCTGCACTCACGGCGTCCATTAAGAAGACTGCCATTGACCCCACAACATAGACGCCAACGTTTAGAATGGTGCCGGACTGTAGCGATGTGGATGACAGAATGGCGAAACGTCGTGTTCTCAGATTAGTCGCGCTTCTTTTTATCCAGTAACAGTCGCCGCATACGTGTGTGGCGTCGACGTGGAGACAGATCTAATCCGGCAGTAACTGTGGAACGTCCCACCGCGTGACAACATGGTATAATGGTTTTGAGCGCTATTGCCTACGATTCCAGGTCACCTCTATTTCGTATTCAGGGCACTATGACGGCCCAACGATACTTGGATAATGTACTGCGGCCGGTGGCAATCCCCTACCTTCAGGGGCTGCCTAATGTGCAGGATAATGCCCGACCACACAGTGCTCACATTTGCCAACATGCTATGCAAGGTATACAGATGCTTCCCTGGCCACCGTACTCTCCTGACCTGTCACCAATCGAACATGTGTGGGATGTGATTGGACGCCGTTTGCAGACTCTGCCCCTGCCTCGTTCAGAAGACGAACTGTGGCAAATATTTGCAAGGGAATGAAGAGCCCTCCCTCAGGACACCATCCGCACTTTTACTGGCTTTATGCCTAGACGTGTTTCTTCATGCATCGCTGTCCGCGGTGGTCCTACATCCTACTGAGCCGACGCCGTTCTCGCTCTCTATTCTGACCATCATTTTGAAATAAAGATCACTTATTGCTGCTTGCTGTCTCTGTCTTTTTTCCAAATTTCAACACTCTCTGACCATTCCTACTTGGTGTTGCATTTTCAATGTCGAGCAGTGTATTATCACCATATATATTTTCTTTGTTACTATCATAAGTATTATTTTAAAGACAGCTCATTATAACACTCATTTCAGTTGCTTTTTGGATGAACTGTTGGAAAAAGGTCGAGGACCAAATGGAGAAGTTCCGGATTTGGAGTTCATGCAGCTTCCCTTTGATTATCCTATATTCATCAACTTTACTTCAGGCACTACGGGTTTACCCAAAGGATTGGTTCATTCTGCAGGGGTGAGTTAAAACTAAAACCCAGATGCAATTGTAAATCTTTCCCACTTTTTTAGTTTCTTAGTAAAGAGCTCGAAAACAATTGCCTATCTGCTCAAACTTAAGAATGTACTAATCCCAGTAACAATGAGGTTGTTAGGATCTTGAGAAGCTTACCCTATACTAGTGGCTCCCAAGCAACTCGGTTCAGAGTGGCCTTGATGTATCAGAAAATTTCCAGAGCTCCCAAAGTCAAAACCTAAACCTATCTAACAATTACAGTTCGGTTGGTGTTGAGTTGGTTATATTCAAAAAATAAATGGAGTCAGTACTTCAGTTTCAGAAATAAATTGTAAAAAATGCTTTATATCAGCTAGGAAAACTACATGCCATAGAACAAATTTTAAAATATTAACAATGAGCAATAAGAATCATCAGTAAACTCCAGTAAATTTGCTCGACTGCAGTATGGAAGGTTAAACAGAATCTTCTCCAGTGGCAGGAGTGAAAATAAAGTCAGAAATGCATATGCTGTATAATAACAAGACAAAAGTTCGAAAGGATTCTAGTTAAATGATGTAAAACAAAGGCATTGGTGCCATCTATTGCCCGAAACGTAAAGAAAAATAATTAACTAAATATTAATAATAAACAAATTTTTCAGTTATCATTTTCACTCTCTCAGCTAAAAAGAAAAGCTCTGTTTAAACTTTTAAACTACAGTCTTATGCTGAAGCCGACTCCTGTCGTTCATTATCACTTTCTTTAAATAAGTACACTCTGCACAAAAAATAAATAAATAAATAAAACAAAATAAAATATGAAATGTTTCAGATTTAAAATTACGTCCAAAGAGACGTTTTTTAAGGTTTTGTGTATTACCTTTATTTATTAAATATCATGTTCTTCGTACTTAAACCATAAAATTCAGTTCAACAGCAGTATCGCAAAATAATTTTAAAATGAGTATATCTTTAGAATTTCCGATACACAGTTCCTCGCGCTTTAGATAAAAGGGTTTTTTCCCAGTAGAGTGTTGTCATTGCTCGCTTTTAAATAGTTTGTGCATTAAAAATTCGTTAAAGTTTTACAAAATATAAAATTGATAAGAAAATAAATTCCAAATTTGGGCTTCCATATGCGCTTATTCGGGTGAAAACCTAGTTGTTCAAAATTGGATGGCTCTAGATACCGTTGTTTTATCACATTTGTAGAAATATACAAACATTTATGCAGATTCCTCATTTTTTAATTTCTTTAAATATAACACAGGGCTGCAAGATGTGGTGGCAACAGTTTGAAAAGTGATTCAGACTTTTAATATTTCCAACGCAAAATCGCAAAACGAAAACAATAGTCCTTCAGGGACAAAGCCCCTTTGGACTAAAAAAAATGGGACAGTGCTGTATCTCCTCTTCCGCTGGACCGATTGACGAAATTGAACTTGGCGTTTTACATGTCTCGAAAGCGCGACTTAGAACATACGTTAGATAGATATGTAGCACTTTTCTAACATAGGTATTTTGACAGAAAATCGGACCCTTTTCTAAAATGATGTACCTATTTTTCCATAGTTCGAGTCTGATGCTTAAATTATGCCCAAATATCAAATTTTGTAGAGTTTGGTGAGAATTTGGTACAAATTTGGGGGAAAATTTATCTCAGCGCACCTTTTCTCAGTTTGTGCTGAAAATAATTCACTCAGCAAAATTCTTAATGTATAATAAACTATTTTCCTTTTCCTTTTTTCATTGTGCGCAACCGGTGCGTCTTGTGATCAAAAATCTGATTGATCTGAAACAGTCTTGTAATCAAAAATCTGATCGTCTTCTGATCAATCATTATGCCACCCCAAGCCATAATGCCCGGTGCAGGACCGGTTGACGCTCGGCGAAATGGGCTATTTCGTAACGTTTTCCGGGTCGCCGCCATATCCGTCGGCGGCCGCCTTTCCTCTACAGACAGAAACGAGCTTCAACCGTGAACAAAACCCGATGCCATTCGATGGTCCACGCACTATGACCCAAACACCAACACCAGGCGTCTAGTCTTGTGTTCAGTAGTCAATGGTACCCCTGTGGCTGGTACCCGTGAACGCAAGTGTACTTCATGCAATCTGTTGCGCATAGTTTGGGTGGACATATATCTACCTGCTCCTGGAGGCAATCGGCTTTGGATATCACCTGACGTGGAGAAAGGGTCTCCAATAGTTAACCGTCGAATACGCCGGTCTGTGCGTTCTGACGTGTACCTGTGCTCACCACTTCCTCTTCGAAGTGCGCGTGCACCTTCCTGGATCCATCGTGTAACACAACGTTGGACGGTACTCACGTTGTGCCCAACACGAGTGGCTATTGTGCACAGCGACAAACCAAGTTCATGGAGTTCAATAATACGGTCTCGTTCCCCAGTCGTTAACTGATGGTACTGAGCTCGCCGACGTTTCAGAGGCATTTTCTATGCTTCTTCTAAAGTCTTCGATGCTCTGTTAACCCTCAGATGATGTGTATGAGAAGGGAAAGTGGCTGACCTTTATAGCCCGCATATGCGTACCACGTGATACAATGAGTGCGCAACTTTTATCTTTTGTAGATTCACCTCACAACTCTCGCTCCCGCAATTTGCATGATGCTACGCGCATTCTTTCTTGGTATTGCTATTTCACTTTTGAGGAGTGTAAATCTAATATATATCCAATTGGACCAGTAGAATAGGACATATAATCTTGATTACGGAATGAATATAGTCACCTCATTTCCTGTTCACCACTGCTTTTTCTCGCGATATTTGCTTTTTTATCACAGCTACAGCCAAAAACACAGCTTTGTACATACGACATCGCACACAGACTATTGACTCCCCGTTGACAAATTTTGTGTTTAATATACTGCCGCAAGGCCATCTTAAGTAAATTCAAACGGATTTGGCGTTGAGAGGACTCGATGCAAAGTGAACTTGTCGATAAGCATTTACTAAGCTGATAGCTACTTTTCAGAAATTATTGCAACAGTTTTTAACAGTTGCAACAGTTTTCAAAACAATGTTCTTCCTAGCATTATGCCAACGCATCTGTGGTCCAATTCTAAAACTACATGGTGTAAGTAATATTTCTGCGAATATATTCGAATATTGCGATATGCTCCTGTAAAGCAGCCACGGCACTCCAAAGCGACGCAACGCGCAGAGTGGGAACCATTGTCTTATACAATGATTTTATTGAGTGCTTTTAAAAAATAGGCTTGAAAAATTGATTTTATCTAAGGTCCTGCTTTTCCGTAAATATCTGTTTATCTATTAGTTGAATAATAAATTTCAGTCAAATAAGCAAGCAGTCAATTAAGGTTTGAAACCATTACGTTTTAAAACTGTAATAACTGTATAGCATTGATTCCCATTTATTGCTTTGTATTTACATTGCTGATTACTATTGCCTTGCACCAAGGATCTAAACTGTGAAAAAGATGATGGTATGCTCTTAAATTTACAATGGCCTTTATTTTTATTGATTATCATTATTAATAATATTCACCAAATTTATTTATTGATTCGCATTGCTAACACTAATTCTTAAATTTGCATTGCTAACACTAATTGGAACTTTCTATTCAAAGACTTTTTTGCCTCTCATGAGAGATTTTGGACTTCACTGCGACCTTAAACGAGGAGATGTCACGCTGGCTATGCAACCAGTAAGTACGAAGTGTGTTGAATTTATACATGTTACAATTAAAACCTGTAGACGAGAAGTGGTTAATACTTAAATTTGATACTTACAGGTGGGATGGAATCTCTGGAACCTGTACGTTGGCAACTTGTCTCTCGGAACAACGTTACTGCTTTATGATGGCCTTCCAGTTTTTCTTTCCAAGACAGCCTTCTGGGACATAATGGATCATTATAAAGTAGCTTTTGCCTTCCTTGTAACCAGCATAATAGACACCTTTGAAAAGGAAGAAATTGTACCAAGTATGTCATTTTCAAGTTATTAAAATGGGTTTCGTAAGATTTATTTCTGAATACTTTGAGGAGTCTTTTCACTCACTAAAAAGAATTCCAGAATCAAAATTTTCTCTTGGTCGAAGATATCGTTAAAATTCTAAGACTTGGTTTATACTGAACGCCACATAAATAAAACTAAGACTAACAGCGCATGAAATAAAACTAAATACTGAACACCACAAAAATTGCCACAAGATCTTGAATTTTCTAAACAGCTAATATGAATTAATGATCAAAATTTCTCATTCTTATCTGGTTTTTAGATGCAGTTTAAGTTTTAAAATTTATCGCTCAATTTTTTACAGTTGACACTCCATCGTGTTTCGTCTGAATGTGCTAAGAATTAGCATACATTATCTTTCACAAGCAGAAAACTACAAAATGATAATTTGGACTAAAACCGAAATTTTATTTACTAAGCTGTTAAAATGTTATTTGAATCAATAAATATTTAATACGAAGTATAAATTAAATTATATTTTTATTAAAATCAAAAATAAAGTTTTTATTAGTTGCTGATATTAACAAAAAATTTATTTAAACCAAAGAAAAATTAAAAGTGCATAAATAAACATGAAACTCAGTTTTACGTGGCCTGGTGACAGGAACTAGATAGAGATCCAGATAACTAAAGTTTTGGATACCTGGAATCCAAATAACTGGAATTTTATTATTCTTGCTGATACAGCTTACCGAAATCAAAATGTATTAACACAAGTTTATATAAAATTGAGTTCCATTGTTATTTTAGGTTTACCTTATAACTATAAATATATATTAACGTAAATTTAGTTAACATTGAGCTCTACTGTTCTTATAGCTACCCTTATGGCAATAAGAGTATGCTAAATCAAGTCTAAACAGAACTAAGTACTACTATTTTTGTAGTACGTTGTGGCAGTAAGCATGTGTTATCGCAAGTTAAGAAAGTATTGAGTTGTACTGTTATTCTAGATATACCTCTTAGCAATAAGAATGTATTAACATCAAGCCCACTTAACACTGAGTTCTTTTGTACTTATAGATGCAGCAATAAGAATATCTTAATGTAAGTTTAGATAATATTAATTCCACTATTCTTAGAGATATAACTTATGGCAATAAAGATAAGTTAACGCGAGTCTAGATGATATTAAGTTCTACTGTTTTTGTAGATATACCATATTGAAGTAAGAAGGAATTAATGCAAGGCTAGATATTATTTACCTCTGCAATTCTTGTAGATGTATCTTATGACAATTAGAATGTGTTAACTCAAATTTTGATAACATTCCATAATGTCTTTCAGGCCCTGATTGCAAACTCGAGCACTTGAAAATCTTGGCTATTGGAGCCAGTCCCGTAAAACTCCAAAATGTAGATTTTATCCTTCAAAAGGTGAAACCTGATGTCCTCGTTGGATGTTTATACGGTAAGCTTGTCTGAAAAATGTCCTTCTGTACTTTTTCTACAAAATCAAATGCAATCTAAGGTCATACTTTGGTCAGTTTTAAATGTTCTTCATATGCATATTTTACCGTTTATTACACTAAGATGGTTTCCAAAATTTTGCATGGGTTAACATTATATGAATATGAGTTATACCTAAGATAATGTTTATATAAAATAGGCGAACAAACTATTTACTTGAATGTTCAATACCCTTGTGATTGCCCTGTGAGAATCACAGGATTACTAATTATATCACGTTAGCCTTTTAAATTCAATTTACCCAGCATTCATGTGTTAAACTTAACCTGTTAGCCGGAAAGAAAAGAATTTTAAATTATTTCTTTGTCTGCAGTTAAAGATCAATATTTATTAATAAATGGAACATGCATATTTAAACTGCAAACAAGGCAAATCAACTGTTCTAACTTCTAACCATGAGTAAATGATTAAAACTCAGTAAGTAAAAAAAAATCCAAACTAATCGATGACGTTAATTGAATCAATGCGTAGCAAATCCCTCCATGCAAGATTTCCCAAAACACTGGATATGGATTTTGAAAAGTGGCATAGCCCATTCTTTAGTTCATAATAAAATAACAACTTATTTATTTTAAACAGTCATCGTATCTGCCCTGTGTCCAATGACCGAAAAATTTTAGTAGGCTCTAATCGTCAAGAAGATTAGAAAAAGACTTAAACGGCTTAAAACAACTTAGCAATGAATGAATTTGCATCTGAGCTAAATCGTAGAGACAATTTCAAAGCATCTTTGTTATTAAGCAACATCCTCCTCAGTACATGTTTTGGTACTGGAAGTATTAGTATTAACAGCCGCTGATGCTGATTCATCGCAGTGCTTATATATATGTCAGATATCTTCCGGCAAGGCAGCATGTATAATTGTGGTCAAAGAAAACATCCAAACGCTTCATTCGATAAGGTAGCAGTCGAATTCGAATCTCCATAAGGCACGAGCGTTTGCGAATTATGTGATCTTTCTGATATGAAAAAACTCAAAATTTGACAATCCAGAAGTCTTTTTGAGCAGGTGGTAGTGGGGTTGGCGTGTACAAGGCAATCTGATTTCATCTTCTTATGTGTTTTTATCAAAACCGGATTAGATTTGGGGGTAAAACTCGTAAAGTTATTACTGATTCTTCGAGCCTGTGGACAAAAACTAGGCACACACCTGAACCACCGAAGATTTTTCTTGAACCTAACACCTAAAAGGTGATTATTAACTAAAACTACTTATTATGTATGGTAACGGTAGATTTTTAAAAGTTAATTCTAAAGCTTGGCGAGTAATGCTCTCATTTAATGCTCACTATGAAGTACAAGATAAAACTCAAAGGTAAAAAAAAATCCTAACATAGAACTTGTGCTAATGCAATAGTAACAAAATATTTTGTCTTCTCGTCGACTAGAGAATATAGGAATTTGCAGCCTAGCTAGTTATTGACTGGATCCCAATTCCAATAAAACCCTACTCGAAATTGCACCACCGTTAGATCTGACAGAATAATTAATTTTTTATCCTTATCCAACGTTCAAATCCTCTACTCTGGTCCGAGGCTGCTTACAGCAAGCAGCAATATACTAATGAAACTTCAACTTAGAACGCCGGTTAAGATTACGTCCTAGTTTTAACTTAATTGCCTTTCAGTGTACATAAACCTCTGGTCTGAAGTAGTATTTCATGAAGTAAGGCATAAAGAAAACAAATAATAAAGCTAACTGTTAGTAAAGCAGAATTCATATATATACATAACACAAACTTATATACAGTCTAGAGATTGTGAGTAATTATTGTCGGATAGCAACCGCACTAATAGAAATTATCCGTTTTCAGCTCTCCACAACTACATTCTTATGTCATTCCCTAATAAATCAAAATCCTGTAATCTGGGAGCTTGGTAATTTATTACAGAATCGCTTCCCTCATTATCAAGAGTACATATTATGGAACGTTTTTACAATTAATAAACAGCTTTCCATTCTTCAACCAATTACTATAACCCTTAATTATAACCATTAGCATAAAGATTAGCCTTGATATACGTATACTGCATTTTAAACATTTGACATTTGAGTGCACAATAAAAATTTGGTTTAATGATAGAGAACGTCAGAATTATAAATAATTTCAATCTTTTAAATGTTTTGCTTACTGCAGCTATAACTTGAATCTTGTCATTTGGGAAATAAACGTTGAATTCTAAATGACACTGAACGCAACATACCAAACTCCAAGCGAAACTACCCTAGAGAAAAGAGTCTAATTGTCTCCAAACAACTTCAAACAACTCCAAAGAACCCCAAACAACTATTCTCTGCTTTATTTCATGAATAATACAAAGATTTTCATCACCTAAACTCTTCATCATTAGTTGAAACAGCCTGAATAACTCTAGTGAGTCTGCTAATCTTTTATTTCTTGCTGTTAATAAAAGAAGTCGTTAATGAAAGGCTATTTTGAAGCTGATATAAAAATAGACATATCTGCATTTTAACAAAGCGATTCTCCTAATCTTTTGTTCCTTTTATCAACAAGAAATCTGTTAATGAAAGTCTGTTTTTAAACTCATATAAAAATAGATGTATCTGCATTTTTAACAGTGCGATGAAATGTTTGTAAAGTTGTTCATTTTTTCAATTTACTACAGTTCACGTTCATTTCTAGCTTTAACACTGTAAAACTGACGATAATAATTCTGTTCAGTGAAAAAAAAATTTAATGAAAAATGCGACTGATAACGGATAAAAAAATTAAATGGAAATTCTGATAATTGATGCCTCAAATTCCTTTCTAAAAAATTAAATAAGAATATTTGAAACTGTTCTATGAAGTTTGTAATTACTAATCATTGGTTAATGTTAGATTTAAATTAACATAACATAATCAGAGGAAAATATGCGAAAATCGAATATCACTATAAAAATTTATATGCTATTGCGCGCAAACATGCCGCCATTAGAATGGTTCCTGTCAAAACCAGAAACTGAAACTCCATAGATGTCCATGGAACATCGTCTTCAGTATTACCCCATTTAATTGGAAGTTGATTATAATTTACGTAACCAAATGAACTTATACTCCACATTAAATTGCTCGGTAATGCATGCAAATGGTTAAAAGCATTTTTTCTGTTAATTGTAATATAGGCTATTCTTCTTTCCTGTGTTTTTAGCTGTTCTCAGATTAACCGAGATTTTGAATTAATCCTGAACGTAGTGGACATCTTTACCGGTATTTGCCGATTCATCGGTAGTTGACTGTAATTCCACGTAATGAGCATTTCAAAAGCATTCTCTTCCGTTGATCCCTAGCTTGCCATCCTAATGCAAATTTAATATTATTTTACTTTAAATGTTTTTAAACAAATTTTAACATCGTAATCTTGATGTCACCAGCAAGTTAAAATGCGATGTAATCTTATCATACGGCAACATTGGGGAAACGATGTATAAAAGAAAAACTAGCCATTTTAATTCCTACTATTATTTTTATCAGCATTTTATCAGCATTTTATCAAGACAAAAAAACAAGTTTGGTTCTGTTCAAAATATTTAAATAAGTAACACTGCTTTTCCTGTTTTTTGAAACTCTGGTAAAGGACTTGAATGCATAGAATGACAGCTAGCAATGTCCATTGTACGGTGTTTAAAGTCTGATAGTTGAGGTAAGTAACACAAATAATAAAATACAGAACATAAAGAAATTAATAACCAGCATAGAAAAACAATCACGGAAGTTTTCGATAGATAGCGCGCAAAAACATAAAAGTTGATTGACCTTTTGGTATCATTTCCGTTTTAGTCAATGCCAAGGAACCTGACGTACGCGAAACAACCAAGCAAGCTCACAACCTCGGTGAAATATTTTATTAAATTCGATGAAGTGGAACACCTTGACCCATTAGAGAATCATATTTGTTCTATCGAGATAACAAATGCTGCACCAATCTCTGGACACACCCTGTGCAATTTATTTTTCTTAAAATCGCGGGCAATTTTTTATTCTACGGTAAATTACTTTAATCTGTGGAATGCATTTCTGTCTCCCTCACTGTTCTGCTAGCTATGCTTGAACAATTCAGCAAAAAAAAAAATATAATTTTATTAAAATGTTCAATCAAGTTTTTAAATGGTAGATTATATTATCGAAAAAATACTTTAAAGGCGAAACTTCTCTGACCTCTCCTTCAGCCGAACCTGAAAGAACACTGTCTATTCTCCCAACTGCCTTTGAACTATTCACCAGGCAGATAATACTTATTGGTGATTAATACACTCAATTATGTTTTTACATGGTCGGTTATGTTCCCCAAAATAATGTAAAAATACCGTGAGCATTTTCCTACTTCACTGTTCTGGAACCTCCGAGCGATTATGTCACCAACATTAGTAATTCGAGCTGGTGCGAGAGCTAACGAACTGGCCGATGAGAATTTTTGTAGTTTTCCTCATGGGTAACTTAACTACGAGCCAGTTTCTCTAAAAATCCTTCATGACTAGCCTTAGACGGGTAGCCTTCCTGTGCTTTGTCATAATCTAAATAATATTGTTACGAAATGTCCAGGCGCAGTAAGATACCTTCCCGCAAAGCAGGTTTAGGGTTGCCAGAAATTGGCAAGGGAAGGCAGGGCTGCTACGTTTGGTGAGAAATCGCCCATTTCGCGACAAAATTGGCGATATGCCACGGACGGATGGAGAACCTTCTGGAACGAATTCTTACTGGTTGAGCCCAGAATGTTCTCGAACACAAGTTAAAAGCTATGTAAACCCTGTTGGTAAGCGGAGAGCGAGTCAGTTAAGAGTCATTGCAGAGTCAGTGCATAGTCTAGTGCCGAGCTGGTCGTCGAGTACATCGAGCCGAGTCTCTTAGTGTATCGCGAGGCAGTGCATCGTCGACTTTTATCTTAGAGTGTGTTGAGCTTCGAGAACGACAGAACCGAGTCGGGAATTGTACTCTAGTGTATCGTCGAGTGCATCGCGAGTTGTAGCGTGGAGAATCTCGAGAGTACGTGGAGTTCTGAGAACGACCGAGCAGAGTCGAGAATTGTACTCTGGTGTTTTGCCGTGAAGCTGTCTCCACCGTTATAGCCTGATAGACTGAAGGCTGTGTCGTTGATTGTTCCAGCTTGTTTATAGTAGTTCTTCGACGACTGTATAAGTGTTTTAGGAGCTGTCTTGAAAAATGCTGGCCAATAAAGTGTATCTTGATACTTCGTCGAGTGTCGTCGTCGTTATTCACTCCAAATCCACCAACCCTTAACGTACGTAAAAAAAAGAAGAAGAAAGGGAAAAAAGTAACAATATAATCCAATTTCTGACTAAACCGCTTTACATATTTAAACAATTCTATAAATAGATATACTTATTTATGGTTAATGCATTCAGTTATGTTTTCACATGCTAAGCTAAACTCCAGAAAAAATCGTGTATAAGACACTAATTATTTTTAATTGCTGTTGTATCTGTTGATTAAACAATTCAACTAGCAGATGCACCTTATTAATGATTGATACGCTCAGTTGTGTTTTTGCATATGAGGTTATTTTTCAAAAAATAAAATTCATGAAAATAAGCCACTGTTATGTTCAGGAAAAAAATATGGTGATGTCCCGAAAAAATTATTACATTCGCGTTATGTAAATTGTTATGTAAATTCATGCAAAATGAGTCCTTTTGCATGCTAGGTTATATTCAGAAAATTTCGTGTAAAAATACCCTGACTCTTCTTCTAGCTTTGTTTGAATCTTGACTGTTCTCCCAACTATGTTTGTACAATTCAACAAACATATATATTTATTTATGATTAATACACTCAGTTATACATGGTAGGTTAGGTTTTCGTAAAAGTCGTGAGGGAAAAACCGGAAAAATTATACTCCATGTCAAGAAAAATAGAAAACTGGTTCCTTAAAAATTAAAATCTGATTTGATTTTTAACAAAAGTTTAATTAATTTGAATATGATTTGTAAACAACTTATTATTGTAATACAGCTTATTACTTAATATTATAAATAATAAGCTATATTACTATAATTTGTTTCCAACTCATATTCAGATTAATTAAACTCTACTCAACTGGCATAACTGCCAGGTAGAAAATCTCTGAACACTGATAGTTAGGTCCAACTTTCGAATCCCGGCGAACGCGTGGGTGTTGTCGCGATTTTCCTCATGTGTAACGTGTATGGAGCATCTTGTGGATGCATGCGTGAATAAAGCAGACGCAACCCGCTCACTGGCGGGCTCTTCCGCTGCATGTGTGTTTTCGAGATTTGCCGCATGGGGAATGTGTGTACATTATCGCTGAACACTGGTAGTTTTGCTCAACTTTCGAATCCTGGGGAACAAGCTGGCGAATCCCCCTCAGCTGGCAGGCGTGCCCGCTAGTAAAAATTATAATCTGATTTGCTTTTTTTTACAAAAGTTTAATTAATTTGAATATGATTTGTAAACAACTTATTATTGTAATACAGCTTATTACTTAATTTTATAAATAATAAGCTATATTACTATAATAAGTTGTTTCCAGATCATATTCAAGTTAATTAAACTTTTGTTAAAAAATCAGATTTTAATTTTTCACGAGTGACTTTCGTGTTTTGGTAAAACAGAAATTGTTGCCCCTTAGCTTAACAGAAATATTTAGTTCCAAAGCCCGTGGGCAACAGACCAGTAAAAAATGCATAGCTGCGTTCTGAATTATTTTTATTTGAAATTTTATTACGTAATTGCAAAATTTTCCGCATACTTGTGAATAGTGAAGTAATATCATAATAAGCTTTTTTATACTTTTTGGCATACCTGTTTTGAACAGCTCGTTCACTTTATGCTTTTCATCTTGATATCTGAGGATTAATTTTTAAATTAGTAGCCTCTCAGAATCTTCAGTTTAAATCTGTTTCAGGTATTAAACTGGAATATGAACACATAGAACAGACACAAATAAAATACAGAAAATAAAATTAAGATTTTAATTTTAATTGTAACTATTTTCTTTCCTATTTTTCTTTGTCTTATTACAAAGACTAAGAAGATGTCTATATACACAAGAAGAAAATCTATCTTTCATGAGATAGTTCATTTTGTGTACTACGTATAGAATACTTTCCCAATTAAATATAAAGGTTGCACTGCTAAATATAAAGGCATATAAAGGTTGCGGTAAAAAAATAACTTGATTGTAATGTTTATTAAACATATTTTAGTTGTTTCCTCTTTCTAACATGAACTGCATTCTTTTTCGTAAATCTGAAACTGAGTCATTCATTACCTGAGATATTTCGGCTGTCGTGTTTATACTCAAATAATGAAATCTTATCATGGAAAATTGAATGGAAAATTGAAAACTGGAAATGGAAAATTGAAATCTCACTTATTTCCAATTATTCTTAAGTTTTGATTAGTTTTTGTTACTCAAACAGTCAGCAAATTACTTTAAAATATAAGTAAAGTCCATTAAATTTCAATTTAATTTTCAGTACCATCATATTTAATAAACTGGTGGATTATTTACATGGATATAGCAGCTGTTTTAACTCATGTCATTATTTATGAATATTCAAAACCAGTTGCATTTTTTTAAAAATCGAATGCTAGAGTTCAAGTCAAGCAGGTTTTTTTAATAAGATGTCTATTTTGTCCAAAAATATGATTCCAAATCCCAAGGCGTGTGTTAACAGTACGCGATTTTTGAATTAAGAATGAATTTATAAATGCACCCATATAACGATGCTTAAAGGCAACCTAAGATTAAATATTGTTCTTTAATTACATTTCAGGTGCTACGGAAGTGATTGGTGTGTTTTCCGGATTCGATCTCAATTCTCCAGTCTACAGCTCCGAAATTCAATGTCCTGCTCTTGGAGTTGACATTAAGATATTCGATGATTCTGGTAAGCCTGTAAAAAAATCGTACCTTTAATCTCAAACTCCTCATTCCCTTGAGAAGAAGGAAAACATAAATTATGTTTTTTACAGGAAAAAGCGTGGTTGGAAAAACCGGTGAACTGGTGTTGGCCTCACCAACACCATCTTTACCAGTCTGCGTCTGGAATGATAACAATGGCTCAAAAATGACTGAGACATACCTTTCTAAATTCCCTGGTGAGTTGTTTACCTTTGAAAATGTAAGTTGAATATTATTATTTTAAAACTAAAGTATGAATTCTGTATCAATGCTGACACCTTACACCATTCAGGATGAAACGTCAGCACTCACTATCTGCCTAAATTATTATCCCGGTCTGAATTAGTTCAGTATTATTATTACTGTGGGTAAATAACATCACAGCTCGAAACAGAAGAACTAATTAAGGATAAGTCGCGCATAATCAAACATATTTGTTTTTAAAATAATTTAAAATTACTCAGTTTTTCATCATCTTCGTGAGTAAAGTAACTTCCTAATGCATTTTAATCCATATAAAACCAAATTTATTTTTTAACTCTTTATTTCTATTTCAATTATTTAAAGGAAACACTGTGACTTCAAAGTAAAATTGAACAATTTTCGTTCTTTGCTTGGTGAAGAACCTTCCCATTATAAAATCTCCAAGCGTTGACTATACAGTTTCAAAGAAAGAAAAGAATATGTATTAATAATAAAGAAATAAGCATAATAAGGAAAATTTATATAAAGAAACTGATATTATCAAATGCTTTAAAATTAACCGCAACAGATTTATTGGTCATATTTGCCGAAATTTAAATCGTTACTTTGTTTGACAAGTGCTAAGTCATTGGAGTACTTACAAACTTGTTACATTTAAAGTAATCCAAAGTTGTAAACATATCCAAAAGGCGAGAATTAAAACGCCTATGTAGGGAGAAATTAAAATTTCATTACTATTACTCATGGAGCCGACCTGACTGGTATTGTGGTTAGTGCTGTATCGTTGAACTCCGGTTCGAATCTCGGAGAAAATTTGCTTCCATCTCAAGTGTATATAGTGTCTGTGCGGCATGGGGGCTCTCAAAATACTGGTGAGCCGAAATTTCTCAGACGGTTAAATACACGAAGACCCTTGGATCTATCCTTCGGGGTATTCTCTATCAAAACTGGGATGGAACTTCCTTCTTCTGGCGAGTGTAAAATTGGTCGTCTCCTGTGGGCAACGTTCTCGGTATAATTACTACGTCGGAGAAGGCCACCCCGACGAATGCACTCTGAACTGTGTCTAGCCATTTGAAACAACAACATTCCCCTCGAGAACTAATTTGCAGAGACTGGAACTTATGAAGGCTGACAGAATCCTACAAAAATCGGAGAAATTACAAAATTTTAAAAAAAAAATTTTTTTAATCTGAAAAATTTCAGATTTTAAATTACGTCCAATGGAGCGTTTTTTAGCGTTTTGTGTGTTACCTTTATTTATTAAATATCATGTTCTTCGCACTTGAACCATAAAATTCAGTTCAACAGCAATATCGCAAAATAATTTTAAAATGAGTCTATCTTTAGAATTTCCAATACACAGTTCTTCGCGCTTTAGATAAAAAGGGGTCCCCCCCGTAGAGTGTTGCCATTACTCACTTTTAAATTGTTTGAGTTTGTTCATCAAAAATTCAATTAAGTTTACAAAATATGAAATAGATAATAAAACAAATTCCAAATTCCAAATTTGGACTTCTAGATGGGCATATTCGGGTAGAAACGTACGTTATTCAAAATTGGATGGCTTTAAGTACCGTTGTTTTATCACATTTGGAGGAATATACATACATTTTGCAGATTCTCCATTATTTAATTTCTTTAAATATAATACAGAACAGCAATATTTGGTGGCAACCGTTTGAAAAGTGATACAACGCTTTTAGTGATTCGACGCAAAGTTGCAAAACGAAAACAATCGTCCTTCAGGGACAAAGTCCCTTTGGACTAAAAAAAAGTTTATTAATTACCATAGTTTTTTCGCTTCTTAAATTTTAAACTTTTTATAAACCAGTGGGTAGAAGAAATAGAGAGAGGCCTGTTTTTTAATTATGCCGATGGTTAAGTTTACTGGCTGAGAAAACCCCGACCAAGCAAAGAACGGAATGGAAGATGGTTCTAAGAAAGGCCATGATTCGCCATGAACTGTCGTGACTAAAGAAGAAGAAGAATTTATTGCGTTATAACAAAAAAAAAGCCAATAATAGAGCTAAAAACTCCCTTAATATGGATTCAAATCCTAAATTTTGAAAGGCAGCCCACCTCCAAGTACTTAACACTTCTCTTTACGGAACGCTTAGCCGTTTACAAAAAAATTTATGAAATCCAAATGTTAAGATATATGCGATAAAATAAAACAAAATTGAAATTTTATCCAGAAAAGATATGTGTTAGATTATTGATTAAATACTTATGCTTGCGATGTTAAAGGATGAAATCAGCCAAAATCGTCCACCTTTCTTAAAAAATTTTTGTTTTGCAGGAGTTTGGGCTCAGAATGATGAAGCATGGATCGATCCAGAGACGAAGGGAATGATAATCATTGGAAGAAGGTAATTAAACTTTGTCTTCTATTGCGTCAAACTAAAACAATCCCTTCTTAGGCACAAGCTGACAACTGTCAAAATTAGACACTGATTTCTCTATGTTATAATATCAGAGCTTAAATTGCGTCGGCGCTTCTTAGTTTTTGTGTCCAATCAAGAGCCTAGCGGGAGTGCATCGGAACCGTAAATAAGAAGGCTTCTGCACTTCTTTTATGTAACTGAAAAACAATTTCAATAGAAATTTGATCTCGAAAATTTCCTTTCTAGCAGTAAACTTATATAAAAAATCACTTATTAAATTTATCTCTTTACATTTTGCTTAATTTTAATTATTTAATTACTTTAATGTTTATTTATTTAAATAAATAATTATGCATTAATTATTAAATAAATTAATATTATTAATTAAATGCTAATTGATAGATATAAATTATTAATATTAATTTATAATAATTAATTGTTTAATTTTTAGATTATTAAAGATTTTAATAGTCATTTTATTCATTTATTTACTCTTATTCCTTTTGCTGACGGTCTTCCGTAGGGTTCCGGCACTTCTACTTTTAGAAATTAAGCCCTGTTTAACATTGATCTTACTTCTTTGAAATTTGCATTCTGCTCGGTCTAAGACAAAAAAAAAATTACTCTTTGCATATTCTGGAGTTGAAAGTGTATAAATGTCAAACGCCTGAATTGCTGCACGAAGCACTATTCAGAGGCTCTTAACATAATTCCTAACTTCCTATAGTGATCAAGAGATGGCGCCACCAACCAAACAGTTGATTCGTTTACTGCAAAGGATTGACGGCGTCTGACATAACTCAGAACAAACTCGCGAATATTTGTTTTCACTTTGCATTCTGTCCTCCGACCGCACTCATGCATTTGCTATACGTGCTGTGTACTTTCACTCTCGCCTGGCGTTTAGCATGAACGTTGAGCACCAAGTGACCGCTTGTCTTCTGCTCAGGAAAGGATTTGATTTTAAGAAAATGAAACAAACATCTAAAATAGATCCATCGAATACGTTTAATAATGAACTTTGATTCATTAACAATCAATACTGCACATTTTTAAGTTAGGAATAAATAATAGGAAAAATCTTCAATTCTAACAGGCTATTGGTGCATTCCATTTTTAGCCCCCTTTATGTACGGAAAAAAAAAAAAAAAAACAAAAACCC
>KK121646.1:501179-518439 GCA_000611955.2 Stegodyphus mimosarum | reverse complement strand
AAAAAAAAAAAAAAAAAAAAAAGAAGATACCTCCTAACAGTTGTAGAACTTTCCATATACTATAATGAGATTAAGAATATTGTGTGATGAAACTAATCTACTTGTTGACTTAAAAAATACTGATATGCATTTTAAAATGTTTATTTTAATTTAGTAGGAATTAATATGGCTTTAATGCTGTTATGTAATATAACGTTCCTTTTAAATATTAACTCACTAGGCAGTAAAATCTCTGATCATTCGTATTTCGATACGAGTGACAATCCCAGAGAACATGGAGTTTTTTTGCGATTTTCTCTCCCCATAAGCAACTTAATGCCAGTTTCCCTTAGAAAACTTTCCTATAAGAAATCCCTCCATTAGAAAATAGCTTCAAATGCTTTGTCGTAATTTAATCCAGCCCTCTTAAATTTTAAATGAATTAATAGACTTTCGAGATATTTTGTTTAGATTACTAAACGATTCAAAAAGCGAAACATTTTTCCACAGTAGAGTAGATCCAATAAAAAATGAAACTTCTTTAATACCTTGAAGAATGCCTTATCATTTTCATATTCCATGTAATCTAATCAAATAAGGCATAAAAAATAGATATTGTTTTTAAAAAAAAAAGTTGAAGAAGAAAAATCTTTTTTGATTTTCCATATCATTAAAATACGTTGCTTAATGCAGCATTAATAATTTTAAATGTCATTACCTGGATCTCCTGTTGCTATTTTGCAGCAGACTTTTTTTTAATACCTTCAGCAAAACTAAATAAGTTCCTATCGCTCTAAGTCAGCGATTCTCAACCTGTGGTACGTGTACCACTGGTAATACGCAAAATAGAAAAAAATTAGTACACAAAGAACCAAAGTATTTTTAACTATTAAGTTAAAAAATCTCGCGAAGAGAAAGAACAAATGATAGAAATTTCCTTGCGGTCGAACTCGAACTGAAGATTTCAAAAATAACACACTTGTTAACTTTTGGCTGAACCGAAAAAAGGAATTCAAAGGCATTTCAAATAAAGCTATTAAAATTTTATTGCATTTTTGCACAACCTATTTGTGCGAACAAGGGTTTTCTGCCATGTTTTATTTGAAACATAAATGCAAAACAAAATTAAAAGTGAATCCTAATTTACGGTTTAAACTAAGTGAAAAAAGACCAGACATAAAGAAATTTAACTGTCTTTTTAAATAGACCCAAATTTCAAACTAAATTTTAGAATTTATAAGTATTATAACTTAAATTTTGATACTTCAAATGGTAACCAATTTTTAATCTAAAAATTTTTATGTGTGCATATTTAATACAAATAGCCAATAAGTTGTGCAAATGGCAAAATATATTTTTTTTAAATATTTCTATTGAGAATTTAGAAATAATCATTGTAAAATGTACTAGTGGTACTAAAGTTTTTCAGTTTTTGCTTAGATGGTACGCGTTATGCTGAGAACTGCTGTTGAAAATTTTTTAACTCTACTTCTTAAACTTCTTACGCACGCTACCCCATGCATTAAAAATATTAATCTAACGGTTATGAAGGAGCCTTTTAATAACATTAATATTATAATTCTCTTTATTATATATACACGAATAGTTTTCTTTATTGTTATTAATTTAATTAAAATTTCCCCTTAATTCTAATAACATAAAAAAAGAAGAAGAAAAAGTTGAAAAAAGTCTGAAAGCTTTCAGATGTTGCATTGCGTCCAAAGGGACATTTTATAACTTTTTGTGTGTTACTTTATTTATTAAATAGCATGTTCTTCACATTTAAACCATAAAATTCAATTCAACATCAATATCGCAAAATAATTTTGGAATGAGCATATCTTTAGAATTTCCAATACACAGTCTCGCGCGCTGGAGATAAAATGTTTTTTTTTCCTCCTCTCTCTCTCTCTCTCTTCCATACAGTATTACCATTCCTCGTTTGGAAATCGTTGAGAAAAATTCTTTGTCTGACTAAATATGAAATAGATAATGAAAGAAATTCAAATTAGAGCTTCCATACGCCTATATTCGGTGGGTCTTATTCAAATTTGATGGCTCTAGGTATCGTTGTTTTATCACAATGCGAGAAACATGCATACATTTATGCAGATTCCTCCTTATTTAATTTCTTTAAATTTAATACAGGGCTGTAATATTTGGTGGCAACAGTTTAAAGTGAATCAACGCAGATAGTGAATCGACGCAAAATTCCAAAACGAAATTAATAGCCCTTCAGAGCTAACGCCCTTAAGGCTAAAAATCTGAAAGATTTCAGATTTTAAATTACGTCCAAAAGAGCGTTTCTTTAACATTTTGCGTGTTACCTTTATTTATTAAATATCATGTTCTTCGCATTTAAACCATAAAATTGAGTTCAAGGGCAATATCAGAAAATAATTTTAAAATGAGCATATCTTTAGAATTTCCGATACACAGTCACGCGCGCTGGAGATAAAAATGTTTTTTTCTGTTAGCTTTGTCATTGCTCGCTTTGAAATCCTGGAGTTTGTTAATCAAAAATTCGCTAATTTCCAAAATATGAAATCAATAATAAAACAAACATCAAATTTCAAGTTTGGGCTTCCTGATGCCCATATTCACAGAAGGATTACGGTATTCAAAATTTGATGGCTCTAGGTACCGTTGTTTTATCACAATGCAAGAAACATACATACATTTATGCAGATTCTTTGTTATTGAATTTTTTTAAATATAATACAAGGCGACAATATTTTCAGCCAAGCATTCGAGAAGTGAAACAACGCTTGTAGTGAATCAACGCAAAATGCCAAAACGAAATTCTGGCAAATTACCCCTTTGAACTCAAAATTTATTTTCACTTTTCCCGTTAAGTGCATGTAAGAATAACGGGGAAGAATTTTGAAATTAATCCCTTCAAAAAGATTTATTATAAATGTTTCACTGCTTTTAGAACAGAAAATGGAAATAATCATTTAAAAAGGAGACTTAAGGGACTATTACAAATTAAAGTTGGAATTTTATCTTCTATGTCTGCGCTTACAGAAGAGTTATCAGATAGACCTGAAATTTGGCACGAGTGTTAAGTACGTATCATGAGATACCCGATTAAAATTTCAGGTGCATAAATTTCAGGCCGCAGGTACAATCAAGGTAATATCTGCATCGAATAATAAAAAAAAGCAATAAAATACGGCATACTCATAACAATAACTGAGTTGAAACATTATATTAGATGAGATACATTGTTAAAAGTAACTTGTCTGTACTGCCAGTAGGTAAGCACGCTTAGTTGCACAGCCCCAAAATGTTCGAAACAACTGATGAAGTTTGAAAGAAGAAGAATCGAGAAAATGGAACCGAATACTATTATGAGTAATACTTTTTAATACCAACTACTTGAGCTCCTACTACTCTGGCTTTTATACACCGGTGAAATAAATTAAGAGAATTTGCTTATTTTATCGAATTGCATGAAAAGAACTGAACTGAAGGAAAAAGCACCGCTTCTAGATAAAAATGTAAATCTTGTACGACAAATACATAAGCGTATACGTGTGTGTAAGCGGAGCCATCAGAAAAACAGGCTTTATAAGAGGTGGAGGGTAAGACAAATTGCGTTCGCTAGCACCACCTCGGCGAATTTCTTGGCGTTATCTTGCAGCAATCGGTTAAATACACATTGGAACAGTAAAAATGAGTAACCACCAACGTTTAGATGAGAAATGAGGTGGCGAATTGTGGAGAGGCTAGAGGCAGGCCAATCGCAAGTCCAGATATGCTGAGAGGTTAATTTAACATTAATTTAACGCCCAGCATCGTGTGTAACCTTTGAAAACAGTTCCAGGATACTGGATCCATCGAGAGCCAGCCTGGGCAAGGTCGTCCAAGAGCTACGACGGCCAGAGAAGATCGCTATTTGTCCATTTTAACGAGGCGTAACAGAGGGTCTATAGCTTCTCAGCTCTCTCGGGACCTATATGCAGCTACAGGAACCCGTGTAACAAGGGTGACTGTTTCCAAAACACGGTTGCCAGATGTTGTTTGAAAGTTGTTGTTGTTTGCCAGAAGACCGGCTGTTTGCGTCCCGTTCACGTCTGCGGACAGGAGAATCCGATTATAATGGTGCAGGCAGCATAGTGATTATAGTACGGAGCAATGGGCGACCGTTCTGCTCACCGACGAGTCCCGTTTTAGCCTAAATACCGATTCTCGCCGTCTTTCATATGGAGAATGTCAGGGACCCGCTACCTACCCTCCAACGTCCGTGAAATCAACAATTATGGCGATGGCAGTGTAATGGTCTGGGCAGGCATCAGGTGGATGGCTGCACACCTCTCCACGTCTTTGACAGAGGCTTTATGACTGGTGTGAGGTATAGGGATGAGGTCTTGGAGCCCTACATTTCCGGGTGCAGTGGTCCCCGAGTTTATCTTACAGGACGATAACACAAGGCCACATAAAGCTCTTCTGGTCGACGAATTTCTCGAGAGGAAGGATATTCCCCGAATGGATTGGCCAGCCAAGTCTCCAGACTTCAACCCTATAGAACATGTCTGGGACGCTTTGGGGAGGGCAATTGCAACTCGCAACCTTCCTCCGAGAACCATCCAGGAACTGAAAACAGCGTTGCTGAATGAGTGGGAAAAATTGCCACAAGCACTGATAAACTGCCTTATTTCCAGTATATCATCACGCTGCGAGGCCTGTATGGCTGTAAGAGGGGACCATAGCCCCTATTAACCCATTTCTTTTGAGTCTTCTGCAACTGCTGTTTCAGGCCTTCCATGAATTTCAGACTTCCATGAATGTTACACACGAACATGTGCGTCTATTATAACTGTTGAATGTTTATTTTGCTTGTATTATATCAACCTATATCCACACCAAATTTTATTAAAATCTGTCCAGTAGTTCTGGAGATCGTAGATCAAATATGAAAATTCTCGTAGTTTATTTCATTAGTATATCTGGGAGAGTATGGTTTTCACAGAGATTAGTCTCATATATTAAATGTTATAGTTTATATTTTTGTAGACATTTCTTGAATTTTTAAGGTATTCATCTTTTTGTTGCTTTTTCTAGTGATAATACAATCAAGCAGCATGGCGAAAGATTCGTGTCTGAAGAAATCTATTGGGCCAGTAAGTATTCATGTTTGCATCCTTTCTAATTATTTATTTATTTATTACTGAAAGAATTTTTTAGTTTTCCGTCCATCGTCTTTTAATTGTCAAATGCTTTGATCACACACATATTCAAACGCATAAGAAACTGCCCTAGAATTTTGTGAATTTATATAAATTTTGCTCCATTTTTAATAACTTACACAAAAAGCAGCTTCAATAAAATCACAATGTCTATCTTTCACAGTTCATGATATCGAAGAAATTGCTGACAGCGTCTGCGTGGCTCAGAGCAACAGCAGTGGGGATGGAAGAGCTGTTCTCTTCGTCAAGATGAAGAATGGTTACCAATTCAACAGCTCTATTGTCAAGAAAATAGAAGACACTATCCTAAAGGAACTCACTGTCTTCTATATACCTGGAGTTATTATTCAAGTAAAAGACATACCGGTAAAGACATCTCTATATTATCTTCTTTTTAATGGTGGAATCTAATATATTAAAATCTGTGCGCGTCTGTCTGTCTGTTTATAACACCATCTTCTCGCGAACCGCTCGTATTTATTAATTTGTGTCGCTGCTAACTGCAGATTTATATAAATTTATTTGGTAGAAGCAGGTAAAAACTGACATTTTATTAAAATAAATGACAGGTTTTACAGCAATAAGCAACTATAAATAACTCAAGGAGAAAAACCGAGTCAGAGCAGATTTTTCTTAACCTGTGAGAAATATCTCAGGTCACCAGAATCACCGACAGAACAAAATCAAAGGAAATAATCACCGAGACCGAGCTCAACACTCGCACGACTTGTGTGAACTGAACTTGTAAATCTTAACTAAATTGATTGATACTAAGCTCCAAAGTAGCTGATATTTATGAAGTTGTTCTCTCTTCTTTATTTTCGCTGGCTATTTAAAACCCGCCTAATTTGCATTTCTGGTGGAGTAGTTCAGAAGAAATAAAAGAACAGGATAGACTGAACATAAAAATGATATGGTAATTAAATTAAACCTTCTAAATCACAATGAACAGATAAGATCATTGAAGAGTATACAGTGGCTCGGATTTGTTTTTCGATACTGGATGTTTTTCAGTTTTATCTGCAAATATCAATTACTAGCGAAATAACTTTATTTTTTTTCGCATCTGCTATTGATTACTTTTTTAAAACCTACTTGTTTTGAAAAAGTTATTCGAAGGGTTTTTGATAAAAAATAAATAATGGTCATTTATTAAAAAAGTTCTGAAAACGAACTCACATAAATATTCGGACACTTTTAACAAACCGGTTATATTTAATAAAAACATGAAAATAACGGAACATTCAACATTTTGTTGGATAGCGGTTAGCTAAAATCACGCTTTGTCATGGATTCAATTATTTTTTTAGTGTAAAAGTATTTTGTTTTGGAATATCGCTCCTTAAGAATTGCTGTTATCAGAGCCTTCAAAGAACTGTCATGTTTTCCTATTCTTTTACCAACTCACTCTATACAAACTCGAAAAGGACTCGAAAGGAGCTCGACAAACTCGAAAGGAGAATATAGAGAAGCTTTGATATTGTTGCGTTATATGAGTTCATGGATTTGAGAGTATCCGATGAAAACACGATGCAGAACAATAAAAAGCACAATTTATTTACAAGAATCACTATTTACAGCACACTTCCAAAATAACCTTTAAAAGCGTCGAAAATCTACAATAAATACGCTGAAACAATCAGCAACACAGCTTCAGACTGTAACTGTAAAGGTAGCTTCACGGCAACACTAAACTTATAATAAACACCGTGGAACAATCACCAATACACTGTCAAGCTATACTGTAAAGGTAGCTTCACGGCAAAGCACTATATCGATCGCTTTCCGTTCACAAAACTCTCGCGTAGCTTAGCACTCACAGTAAGCAGCTGTTCTCACAATGCCGGCTCTCAGAAACGCAGAGGTTTATATAGCTTTTCCTTAGGTTCCACACGTTTCGAGAAATATCTCGACAGGAAGTTATTCTAGAAGCTTTCCGATTGGACCGTGGGATATCGCCGATTTGGTCGCCAAATGGGCGATAAAGTCGCCAATCTGGCAACCCTAGTGCTATGCCGGAAAGCTTACATACAGGCGCAACCGCCGAATTTTTCGCAACAATATCTTCGAGAGAGATGTGTAATAGCCACAAGCGAACAAATTTAGGGCTGTGTGCTTAGGATCGTTATCCTGATAGAATATTAAACATAGAATATTAGCTCCTGATAGAATTTTTTCCTCCAAATTTTCTTGAATTGCTTTCAGGGTTTTCATTAAGAATACTTATACATTTATACTCATTTATGTTATTTTTTACAAAAATTGTATTTCCCATCTCAGACAACAGCGAAACAGCCTCTAACCATTATACCTTTATCTTCCTGCTTAACAGTATACAATAATTTTTTCAGATTCAATTCTTCATTCTGCTTTTAACACGCAGCATTTCCTCCATTGGCATGTATTAAATTGTGACTCGTCTGGAAACAAAACATTCGTTTAATACGATAAATCTTTGCTTGCCATTGATTTTGGTGCATTTTCCTTGTTTTCTTCCTGACGAAGAATTTTCATCTCGCTAATCTCCCACTATATCCATATGCTTTAATGATTTTCAAGAGTTTCAAGAGAAACTTTTGTTGCAGTCCATTCTTCAAAATCCACTGTAAGTTGCACAGCATTAATATTTGGGTTATGTTTGGTTTTTCGTAAAATAAATATCTAAGTTTAGCTTAGAATGCTATCCAAACTTGTGCAGAGAAAATTTGCTTTTAATTCCCTTGTTGGGAGATTTTGAAATTGCCATCACAAATTTGCTTTGCCAGTGATGCCAAACTGACAACCATTGACGTCTACCTTTAAATTGCTGTCTTTTGTCTTTGTTCCCTGAATGGTTAAGTTTTGAAATCAAGCTTTCTGTTAATTATTATGTATATTTTGTATTATTATATATTAATTTGAATTTTAATTTCAGTAAAATGTGTCTAATTATTTTTTATTTACTTTATTGGACACTGAATTTACGTATGCATTTGTTTTTATATATATTTATTTCATTTTTTGGAGTTACTCTGTTCAGAATTTTCGGGCGAACTGTTGTAATTAAATAATTTAGAATAATTCATCAGTTAATTTTCGATGAACAGAAATGCAGTGGTTAATCCTTGGAAGATTGATTCAATTAAATCTGATCTACCTCCTCTTGATAACGTTTAATCAGATTTTAATTTTATTCCTTTCCCTGTATATTTTTTGTAATTTTTGTTCTACCTCTAGTTTATAGTTAATTCATCTTAATTAGATAGATCATGAATTAAATGAATTTTTATTATTTAAATCAATCCGATTCAACAATAAGAAACGAATATTGTTAAGAAACGTAAATATTACTCTCAAGTAGCTTAATTTGTTAATCCACAATATAAAGATTCAGTTTGAAAAATAAATATCTAACATTTTTTCAAATGGCAACAGACTCGAATGAAAAGGGAAACGACGCACTTATCGCAAAAATCCCAATTCGACGCAAAAAATCCCATTTCGAGACTAATAACGCTTTTGTTTCTTGAAGTCTTTAATGTTTATCTGCGGGGTAATCTTTGATTCTAATATGTTATTAATGATTACAAAATTTACTTTTGTTTTCTTTTGTCAATTACAGTACAATTTGAATGGCAAGCGTATGGAAAGTGTGGTGAAGAAGATCGTGAACACTAATCAAATCCCTGAAGTGAGCAACGTAAGGAATCCAGAATGTCTCTTGGAGTACTGCAACATTCCACAGCTGCAAAATTTCTGAGCAAATTCATCCTAACAATCTTTATCATTTTAAAGTCGAGTTTGGAGAGGGACGAGATTTCACCGCAAGTTTACTTTAAAGGAAAAGGAAACTCGCTTGCCACTTAATTACAAACTCGAATATTTCCCATTTTGCATTAGAGGAGATTCTAAATAATTTTACCACCGGTTTTGCAAAAGTTGCAAAGTTGCAAAAGCGTTAAATAAGCCGTTTTCTAGAGATATCCTGTCGGTATTTATTAAACAGTGACGTTAATATATTTGTATGACATATTTTGTATTTTCAAAACAAATAAATTTATGTATTTTTATTAAAATGATTCTCTGAACATTTTATTGACTGACATACACATATGATATGACTAATCATGTAAATTTCATAAAAAATATTTTAATATCAATCAAATTTTATTAGCCCTTGTCAGTGGCGATGCATGTCAATGAGTAATTCAAATCGAATTTTGAATCCTTCAATTTGCAATATCATAGCATTATTTTCCCAGTAACATAACGACAGTAACCTTCGATAAAAGCTGTTTTACCAGAAATATTACAGAAGTAACTTTCAGTCAACATTATTTTATCAGTAACGTCACATTAGTAATCTTCGACCAGCATTATTTTCCCAACAAAATAACATTTATAACTTTTGACCAGCATTACTTTACCAGCAATATGGCGTTAACAACTTTCGGCCACCAATATGGCATTTTAAACCTTCAGCACCATTATTTTGCCAACAATGGGACATTAGTAATTTTTAAGTAGTAATATTTAACCAGCAGTGTAACGTTAATTAAGTTAACGTACTTGATAACAATAAAAACGCAGACCAAGAGTGTGTGTTGCACATTAAAATATTACATAAAACTAACAGTACTCATAATAGTATTAAAGTTACGTAAAAAGGATTAATAATAGCATTAAATTACACTACAGGGTATACAATGAAAAAATGTCTTAAAATTACACCATAGAATTATGTTAAATTTTTTTTACAAGCATTAGAATTTCGGTAACTCAAAACTTTTAAAATTTCGAATTGAATATCCAACCTATCTGCGAAAACGTATTGGAAATAGGTGTTACACCTCCTCCGGAAATGGAGTTTCTTTAATTCAATTTAGTCTAAATGTAAGTTGAACTTTTTCGAATGATATTTCCTTTTCAATTATATCTAGATTTCCGGAAATCCAATACTATTCCGTAACTAAAGATGTAATGGCTTCTTTTCTGAAAATTTTATATGCAAAGTAGCTTTCAGTGTCGCGACCCCAACAGCAACTGAGCTTTTATTGCAGTGAGTTTCTAAACATGCGTCACAGAAAATTTAAATTAATATCAGAAAAAAAATCTTTAGTTTTATTTAGAATAAAACAAAACTTGGCTGTTTGATATTCTAAATTTTCAATTCTGTTTTGGAACATCAATATATTTTATTTATTAAATATTAAATGCACGCGCTGTTTTATTTTTATTTTTCCGACGTAGCTTTCTCTTCAAAAATCGTCTGCGTTGCACGGGAAAATAAAGCAATTTTAATTAGAATTCTAAATAAATAATTGCATTTCATATACTCAAGAATTCGTGATATGATTCACTATTTTTGCGTTGTGTTTTAAGTGTATTTTCATTATCTGGCAAAGCCAAATTACGGACTTTGTGAACAGTAATTTGAAATAGCCTTATGGACTATTATTTTTTGTCGTGAAATCGCTTAACAGATTATCCTGCAACATGATTGGTCCATGTGACCACCACGCCCAAAAAAGGAATAATCTAATTCTATCTAATTAAACAAGAATTACGTAGCATAAAACTCACCTCTCCATAGTTATTAGATTATTATTATGTAGTAGATTGCAATACTATAGGCCTAAAAGAGTTATTTGCTCTTAAATTAATAAAACTTTGAGTTAATACAGCAGTATGTATCAACGAACCAGAACGCGACCTCAGGTTACGTGATTTGATTCTGACTTACTCTCCGTATCTCATGCTCATTTCAGTCACTCAATTCCTCACTGCAAATAGCACGCACCCAGCACCTGCTCAAAAATTTTTCGAATGTTTCTACATCTACAAAAAAATATCAATTTATAATTTCATGACTGCCTTCCTGTATGACTCTGCCACATAGACCATTCTTATGCCTAAGGGCGCGGTGCCTCTGATTTATCTAAACAAAAGTGAGAGGCCTCCTGCCTTACTTGATATATAGGTTACAACTCATTAGTAGTTGACACCTTGAACCGAAAGTACTATCTTGATGTTGATTTCTAAATAAATATGAAATCCGTAAAATATAGAATTAAAATTTTGGATTTCTTGATTTTGATTAGCTTTCAATATATTTATAGAAAAGTAATTACCTCAATGTATATGTGTTGTAATTTCTATTTTAAATAGTTAAATATATTATATCTAGGAGTATCTTAAATATTTTACTTGTCTAAAATACTGTTACAGTACCTATTCTACATAATTAACTGTGTTTCATGAAGAGTTATTTCTTTTAGATGTCGACGAATAATCATTCTGAATTATTTGTCTCTTTCTCGTTGAGAGATTAAAATTAAATAACACTTTATTATTCACTTCTGGAGGTTTACTACTAAAGCTAAATATAGCACAACCCAAAAAATTTATTATGCTAATACTTTTTCGCTTAACTAGCAACGATATGTAAAATTCTAATTAATTATGCATTAGAAAAATAAGGTAAGTTATCGTTTTAATGATTACAAATTTGCAAGAGCAATTTCTCAGAAAACCGCACGTTGTTCTACTAATTAAGTACTCAAATGTAAAGTACAGTATAACTGTGGCTTCGGAGAAAAGCTTTTCGCGTTCACCTTACAAAACATGAACACTGGTTAACCTGTCTAGGTTTCAAACTCTCTTCAGCATGCTCTTAATTTGCATAACCTTTTGGACTGAGCGAATATATGTGACAGAAACAAAAAAAAAAAAAAAAAGATAATAGAACAGTGTTTAAAAGGACTTAAAAAGTAACTGTTCATCCTTAAATCGAATTTTCTATTACTTTGGATTTTTTTTCCAAAATGACCTTAGATTTTTTTCCAAATTAAAATTTTGGAATTTTTCAATAGCATTTTGACGGTATGTTTTTCTGAAAAGCTGATTAAAGATCTATATTACTAGTAAAGTAGTTCCATTCGGTTACTTTGAAGAATTTTGGAAATGAAAATTAGAATAAATTTTAGAATCAAATAAAAATAAACACTATAAGGGCAATCCAAATTATAAATCAAAGTTTTTGCACCAGTACAAAGTAAAATTATCGTCTTCCTTTTCTGAGTTTTCAGTTAAACGGTCATTTTACAAATATTATAATGTAATAAATAAAAAATCTGGAAAATTTCAGATTTTAAATTACGTCCAAAGGGGCGTTTTTTTAACATTTTGTGTATCCTGTTCTTCGGACTTAAACCATAAAATTCAGTTCAACAGCAATATCGCAAAATAATTTTAAATTGAGCATATCTTTGGAATTCGATACACAATTCCGCGTGCTGCAGATAAAAAGGTTTTTTTTTTTTTTTTTCGTAGAGTGTTGCCATTGGTCGCTTTTAAATTGTTTCAGTTTGTTCAGCAAAAATTCGTTCAAGTTTTACAAAATATGAAATACATAATAAAACAAATTCCAAATTTCGAATTCGGGCTTCCAGATGCTCATATTCGCAGTAGTATTACGTCATTCAAAATAGGATGGCTCTAGGTACCGTCGTTTTATCACAATGTGAGAAACATAGATATATTTATACAGATTCTTTATTATTTAATTTCTTTAAATATAATACAGGGCGATAATATTTAGTGGCAACACTCTGAAAAGTGAAATGGACATTCAGAGTGAATCAACGCAAAATCGCAAAGCAAAAACAATAGTCCTTCAGAGACAAAGACATTAAAATAACATTTGTCTTTTGAAATTGCGTTTACTTACATAAAAGTAGTGCCAGAGCCCTTTTAGTTGGGGGTTCAGGCTTCTTTTAGTTAAGCTCCGCTATTAACTCGTTAATAAATACTCCAGACTGACAGGAAATTAATACTTTATTGAAATGACTGCCATATTTACTTGCATACTTTGAATCGCAGCGTATTTTTCCTTCTCTCTTTTTAGCACAAATTTTTACTCACTAACAATAGGAACATGCTAAAATTAATGTAGCATTTACACGAAGGCATTGCGAATGTCATATGGCATTACTGATAGTGGTGTAAACCGAACTTCATTGGCGGAGACCTGCCCACTGTAGCAGACGACACAAACACCAGTTCCAGTGGCTTTGAATTATTTGAGGCCTAAGAAGTAACAGTGGCCAACAATGAGTCATAAGTAGGAATTCGAGTCATAAGTAGGCGAAATTCGAATCATAAGTAGAAATGAAGAGTAGTAGAAGTAGAAATGAACGTATCTTGTGCATTCTTATTGTAATGTAGGCTTCTTTTAAATAAATAATACTGTCATAGTTACCGGTAGTTTTTACGACTATTCTTAATTCGTTATATTCTTATTGCAACCGTGCCATTGGTAAATTAAATTTTAAGCTCAATTTCCCCTTCTCTCGTACAACAAAATTAATGAAATTCGGAGGAGGAAGAATATGCGAGTAAGTGCGGTAAATAACTCAAATAAGGTAAACGGCTCTGAATAACTTTAACAGAAAACATAGGTAAGAAAATTTTTCATTGAAATGCAAAGAATAGCACAAATGAGCAAAATCACTCACAAAACGAAGTCTACATTCAGTTACAGTCTCACGATTCTGAGCTGTATCACTGTGGTAATTCTCATCTGCAGCACTAGAAGTTTGCCGAAGAATTTCTTGACGCTTCAAGAAAAAATGTTCCTATGGTGTTGAAAATGCCTTTTCCGAAAAGTTCCAGAACGTCACGAAGTTGGAGACAAAATTATCACCAAACTCGGTAGAAATGATTTTACCCATCTGTTTCTAACCGAGCTGTCTCCATAATTCAAATGTCGATGGATTCAAAATTAAAAAATCTACAAGATAAGCACTTGCAAACATGGCAAATGTTTGCAAGTTCGATTAACTAAAAATGCACATTCAAATTATTTCACAATATGCACTAAATGAACAATAACAATATTCGTAAGTTAACCATAAGCATCGTTTCTAATTGAAAAATAAATCAGATTGAGTAAATAAATCAAATTGAAATCAAATTGAGAGCTTCGGTGGATAATCCTCTTGTGCTCAGCCATATTTGAGTCCTGTAATATTAATTTATATTCCTTCAGATTCGTTCCTTCAATCTGAAAAAAAAATCATCATTGCAGAGATTAACATTTGCAAGGGTAAGTCCAAAAATTTCTCCTTTTTGCAAACCCGACTCAAAATACGGTTTCATCAGATCAAAGTACAATTCCTCAACGCGGGAATTACTGCTGATCAAACAAAATATGATTGTGTAGTCAGTTCGATCGAAGCACGGACATTTTAACAAGTCGCTGGTATCCTTATCAACTCCCCAGACGACGACAAATGTCCGGTCAAAAGAGGTTCGTTGAAATTTTTGTCAGTTTTGAATCATAGAAAACTCAGAAACTTCTGACTGAACTGTAGCTGGGTGACAGGAAAATATTCCAACTTCTCTGAGAAATTCGCACCTTGATAAAAGTGCAGGTGCTGGATGAATTTTTGAAAGCCTTATGGGTGCAATGACTACCCTTAATATGCGGAGCATTTTGTCTGTAAGCAGCGATGATTTGTCTAAACTATCGACAGTGGCTGACAAGATATGTGAATTAAATCCCAATCCACTCAGGTAGCTCGTACTGTTTCCTCACCATCTCATTGATAACAATATCGTCGAAGTCTTACAGAAACAGACATCAAACTTATCACTACAGAAAGCAGAAATGAGTAAATATAGAGATTCCAGTCCACAAAGAAGAAGATATAGAACGATTCAAGAAATCCTTTCAAAAAGAATCCTTTCAGAAAGAGAGTCAAATAGCTGTTATTTTCCCCAAAGGAAAGAGAGCTTCCAAGAGCACATTGTCATGCAGCGTAAGGGATCGAAATAGGAAATCTGAATCCCCGGCTCTCAATAATGACTGAAAGTCAAGGGGTCGAGCTAAGCAGTCTATATATTCCTGATGACCCATAAGCAATCCATTTTTTAATTGACACGGAAGCAGAAATATCTGTTATCCCACCATCGCCCTCGGGAAAAATAACTATGCCTTAGCTTGAGCTGTTTATAGCTAACGAAACAACAATCAAAACATATTGTTATGAAATGTCCAGGCGCGGTAAGATAGCTTCCACGAAAAGCAGATTTAGGGTTTCCAGAAAATGGCAAGGAAAGGCAGGGTTGCCACATTTGGCGACAAAATTGGCGATATGCTATAGACGCATGGAGAACCTTCTGGAACGAATTCTTACTGGTTTAGCCCAGAATGTTCTCGAACACAAGCCAAAAGCTATATAAACCCTGATGGTACGCAGAGAATCGAATCAGTGCGAAGTCAATGCCTAGTCTACCGAGTCGGTGCCAGGTCAGCGAGCGAGTGTCTCATAGTCTAGTGCCCAGCTGGTTGTCGAGCGCATCGAGAGAATCTGTGTATCGCGAGGCAGTGCATCTTTGGCGTTTCATCTTAGAGTGTGTTGAGCTCCAAGAACGACCGAACCGAGTTGGGAGCTGTACTCGAGTATATCGTCGACTGCATCGCGAGTTGTAGCGTGGAGAGTCTCGAGAGTACGTAAAGTTCCGAGAACGACCGAGCAGAGTCGGGAGTTGTACTCTGGTGCTTTGCTGTGAAGCTCTCTTCACCGTTATAGCCTGATAGCCTGAAGGTTGAGTCACTGATTGTCTCAGCGTGTTTATAGCAGTTCTTCGGCGATTTTAAACGTGATTTTCGGAGCTGTCTTGAAAATACTGGCTAATAAATTGTGTTCGATACTTCATCGAGTGTCGTCCTTATTTGCTCCAAATCCACGAACCCTTTAACGTACGTACATAAGAGAAGAGGAGGAAAAAACGTAACAATATGATCAAATATTGTTGGAACTAGATTTGCTGCTACGCAGATCTTTCAACTGGCCTTGTATAGTTGCACATGCCATGAAGTTATCATTGGAATAGACTTTCTCTCATTTTAACTTATTAGTCGACAATAAATTAGGAAATTAATCGACGGTACCACATCATTGGCAACTACAAGTACTCTGTGTAATAATGGCATTACTTTTAAAATAATTGCTAACACTTTTTAGAGCTAATATAGAGTCATTCTAAATAAATTTCCTATCTTACTTAAATCCAACATAAAATATGATCAAGTTAAAGAACATGATGTGCAGCATTTCATCGAAAGCACAGGAAATCCCATGTTCTATAAAGCCAGAAGACTTTCTCAAGAAAAGTTTATTGCTGCGGAAAAGAAATTCGATTATATATTTCAAGAAGGTCTCTGCAAATCATTCAAAAGCAGTTGATCAAATCTATTACATCTCACTTTGAAAACAATCCCACCAAAATTAATAAATTAAAGTTTATCTATGAAGAAATGCAAATAATTTCATGATTTTGCTATTAATTTCGTTTTAGCATTTTGCGTTGGTTCACTATAAATGTCGGTTTACTTTTCAAATTGTTGCCACCAAATATTATCACCCTGGATTATATTTAAAGAAATTAAATAATGAAGAATCTGCATAAATGTATGCATGTTTCTCGCATTGTGATAAAACAACTGTACCTAGAGCCATCAAATTTTGAATAACGTAATCCTCCTGCGAATATGGGTATCTGGAAGCCCAAATTTGAAATTTGGAATATGTTTTATTATCGATTTCATATTTTGTAAACTTCTGACAAAGTTTTTGATTAACAAACTCAAGGATTTCAAAGCGAGCAATGACAACGTTGTACAGAAAAAACATTTTTGTCTCCAGTATGCGAGATTGTGTATCGGAAACTCTAAAGATATGGTCATTTTAAAATTATTTTGCAATATTGCTCTTGAACTGAATTTTATGGCTTAAGTGCGAAGAACATGATATTCAATAAATAAAGGTAACACAAAAAACGTTAAAAAAACACCCCTTAAAAACGATGCAGTGTTCCCTTTGCAGTGAGTTGTATTTTAACATTTTTAGTAATTTAAAGTATAGCTACTAATTATATTGCGTGATATTGTGAAATTGTACGAATATCTTTGAGGAAAAATCCAGCGTTCTATTATTTTTCTTGTGATAAGAATAAATTTCATTAACCTTTATCGGGCTTGCGCATACAATATATTACGAACCCGTATGAACGCAACAACATTTAGTAAAGATGCATTTTGGAAG
>KK121646.1:484470-501153 GCA_000611955.2 Stegodyphus mimosarum | reverse complement strand
AAGTTTTTTTTTTTTTTTTTTATTTTATTTTATAATTGGACTTAATATCATCATTTTCCTATTGCAAAGGTTCCTTACCATGATGTTTGCTTATACTTGTACGACTATTATCACAAATAATACCATCAAAGAGCATTTCTTTTAATTCTAAAATTTTAAAAATCAAATTTGCTGCTACTTTTTTCCTCTGATTTTGTTCCAACAAAACTGTGGAATCTAGTGTAATATTTTCTTTGCAGCTACAGCATTTCACTTTTTTTTTAATGCATGACAATAGTAACCACCCAAATAAGTCAGAACTGGGAGATGGCTCATATTACTCTCCGTAATATTTAATGTGGGTAATAAACTATATTATCTAATTCTATACTATCATGAAGATCACCATCATATCCAAATGATGTTAAAGGGACAGCAGTATTTTTAACAATCAATTCTAACTTAATACGTGATTGTATTCTTAATTTTTCTTCACATTCTGATAACTTTCTTATTTAAATATGATACTGAGAACCAGAAAGTTGTCTGTATTTACCAAACAGGGCTTCAAGAGACTCAGTCTGAATTTTTCCTGGAAGTATATATTTCATTCCAAGCTCTTCAGCACAATATCTAGTCATACCATGAGTAGTTTGTTGGAGAGCTGCATGAGTTTCTTTTGTAAGCATGCCTGTTGAACATTTCATTGATTCGCATGCATTTAACCAGTTAAGAAAATGATTGAGAAAAATAACTTTTGGATCAGAATCATCTGCTGTTAATGTATTCATAAATTCATTCTTTTGATGTTTACCTTTAAACATAGCTTTAACATTCATAATATCCCACCACTCGCATATTATAGATATAAACTTAGATGTATCTGAATAGTGCAGTACTTCATGCAAAGGGCTCAAATGAGTCAGATCTCCAACGGTAAATTTATTGAAAATCTCAAGAACCAGTTTAATATTTTGTTTCTCTAAATTAGAGGGTGAAAGACTTTTTAGAGTTAAACCATTAGAAAATGCAATCAATTGGTCATTTTCAATTTCATGCAGGTTTCTCAGAGACATGTACGAAACAGTTTTGAAGCACTCTTTTGAAAGATCTTAAATATCTGGAAAATACATATATGTACCAGGATTTTTTAATTCAGCCGATTGTTCCTTATATTTTTAAATAAATGAACTGCATCTGTTACGTTGGAAAGAGGACTAGTCCAGTTCATTGGAAGTTTGTAAACAAATGAATTACGTGGTGGATTTCCAAACAAACTCATGGTTTTTCTATTTATTGCACTGTTGTCTATAACAACACAAGTAACAATAATTCCCATATTTTCAAGACATCTAGTCACTTTTCTAATTACATTACAAGGTACTCCCGCCCTCTTAGCATGCCTTCGTAGTGTAGTAGTCAGTACGCTCGGCGCGTATTTGAGAGGTCCGTGGTTCGAGTCTCGGCGAGGGCATTGCTCATTTTTCATCTCTCCTGCTTTTCAAAAAGTACCTAATGTTTCTACACTGGCGCCCGAACTAAAATGGTGGTAGATGATGATTCTCCACCACCAAGATTTGCTGACTGGGTCCCCTAATCCCCTGGTCTCCCTTTAAAAGGGGAAGCATATAAGGTATTTCTCCCACCTTCTTAGCATGTCTTCGTAGTGTAGTGGTAGCACGCTCGGCTCGTATTCGAGAGGTCCGTGGTTCAAGTCCGGTGGGGCCATTGCTCATTTTTCATCTTTCCTGCTTTCAAAAATTACCTAATGTCTCTACAACATAAAGTAAAGTTTGTAATAAATGTGAAGTAATAAATAATGTAAAGTTTCAAAATTTATGGTGTTAACAGGCATAATATCTGCTACTACTTTGAATGAAGATTCCAAACTAAATGTCATAACAGTAAATGCACTGGTTGCTTGACTGGAAGAATCAAATGCAGTAATAACTACAAATCCTTTAATCAAAATATGGCTGAACATAAATTTCATCCAACAAAAGAATCTCTTTCCTTTCTTGATCCTTAAGGAAAGTTACGCTTTATATATATATTTTAAAAAATTCTCATCAATAGTTCATTACAAGATGACAATACTAAATTGCTACAATTTTTCTTAAAAGTCGAAGGATAAGGCATAATAATACTACCACAATCCATTAAAATTTTATATGCAGGTGCTTATGTAGTATTTAACAAACATGCTAACACTAATACATCAGGATTGTACCTAAAATTATTTTTAGGGCAAAGTAAAACATTCATCCGGTCTTGCAAAAATTTTATAATGCTCTCATTTTTATCATTAGAGATGGTTTGCAGTAATTCATTAATAAAATCAATTGTTATGGTAAATTTTGAATTTAACTTTTTAGTTTGAAGATTAGCCACTTTACTTAGAACTGTCCTAATTTCATTAAAATTTGTAACTTTATGTGGTAATGTGTAAGAAAATAATTGCCTGATAGTTTTTTTTTTTATAAATACAGACATTTATTGATTGTCATTCACAACTATAGAATAATCAATTCATGGCCCAGGATTAAAAACAATACGAATGAAGCAAACAGTTGAGGTATCTGGAACAGTGTGTATATGCCAAAATGCTGATATTCCATAGAGATCAATACATGACAAAATATCATTGAAACAATTAATTTTCAAATCGTTATTATATTTTTCACATTCTTTAAGGCTTTCATGCAAAGCTTTCTGTAAATTATGGTGTTTGAATGTATATTTAATATTTGCATTTTTTTTCTTTTGCTTTATTTGTTTTATCAGTATTTAATTTTATGTTATCATTTATACAATAATCTTATTACTGGCAACATGTTTTATTTTACTATTGAGTTTGTGTGAATGGCAACAGTTGCTCCTGTTTATTTTTGGTAGAAAAGCGCTCTTAGCTGCAATGTGCTGGAGACAATTTTTCTGTTAAAGAATATTTCATGTTTGGAATGCTTATGAAGTTTGTCTACAAAGCTGATTCTTTTTAGTTCAAGGCAACTATATGGCAACCGCGAGAAATTTTTTTTCTCTTATCAGGATCTTCTCGTGCAATGGTGCTTTTTTTTAACTGTACACAGACGGATAGTCTTTAAATATCGGTGGCACTCTATTTTCTTTTAATCTACGCACCAGAAGTTTAGTAGATATTAAAATTCCAGTCTTAGGATCAAATGCTCCAGCTTCAAATTTAAAATCAGTTTCCTTGAAATGCTGTTCACAAACCTTAACCTTTTCCAGGGGCTGGAACATATACGTCCCGAGCTAAGTGTAGAGCAGCTGGAGGCTCGGGACAGTTTCTCGCTGGTCGCAGGGGTAAGAATTCTAGCACTTGAGGCTTGAAGTTTATTTTACACCTCGGAGAGTGAGTTCTTTTGTAGGATTCCGCTAATGGGCAGGAGGAAATTCTCCGTATTTTAAACACACATGGCTTGTTCGCGAAATTGGTATTTTCCAGGGAATATTTTGTTCAGAGGAGAAAATAAAAAGAATAATTTGTTACTTTGATTCTCGCGCGTTTGCATTTTAAGGCCTTCCTTTAAATTTCTGTTGCAAATACCGTTACTAGTTCCTTCAGCTGATATTTAACATTTTTCGAGTTCCGTTTTAAATAATGGCTAAACGTACAGGAAATTTTCTATGTTGCATTCTCTTCATAACTGGTTTTTCAATTTATTCCAGTTTTTAATGTGCATGTAAAGGCAGTGTAATGAATTTAAACTTTTCAGGTGAGGAAAATTAATCTTAATGTTATTTCTAAATGACATTCATTCACGAATACTGTTTACTTGAGTGAAATTTTGGTTTGTTATATTCCAGATGATAATAAGCGACTGAGCGGGTAAAATTTCTTTAACACCAATACTTGACCCTTGATTCAAATTCCGATAAACGGACTGACTGCATGAACTTTTCGTGTTTTCTCACATATGTAAAGGATACATGAGATAATTTTCTTCGCACGTCCTCCCTGGAAGACCCCCTTCGCTTAGGCAGATAACCTTTTCTTTAAGCCGATAAATAAAAGTAAAATTATGTTCGAAATAAGAAAGCTAAACTTATGAGCATCTCTTAACTATGTTTAGAAAAACCTTACTTTTTTGAATGATTTCGATGACAAAATAAATTTCAACTGTGCGACGAATGAAATACGAATTTTTATTAAAGCAATTAGTGTAGAACTTTTTATAATTCAAAATTTAAAAAAAATCAAATTTATTAATTTATCCATTGTTATATGTTTGCGTCTATGATAGGATATCTGTATCAATTCGTTCAGAAAGTAGGTACATTAGTTTAGGTTAACTGAACATGAAAAAGCACACAAGCTGCCTATCTAAAGAAAAGGATGCCTTTGTAGAGAACTTTTAAGAGAAGCTGACTCGCATTCGCGTTTCACATGGAAAAAATAACGAAAACCAACCATGCAGCCACCCCGATCGCCGGGCGAACTACCAGTATTCAGCGGTCTTCACTACTGAGTCTCAGGAAGTGTTAAGAAAGTCATTAATTTTTACGTGAGAATTGTGCTTTGGCGGGAATCAAACAAGATATTAGGATACTAAGTATGTATACAGGAATTCAGATGTGTACCATTTTTTAGTTCCCTGAATTTAATTCTCAGTGCGAATCTTCATTAGCACTCATGAACTCAGTGTGAATCTCCATTCCCAGCTTCATTACTCCCAAAAAAAGCAACAATAAAATGCCTGAGATCTGAAAATTTCGCATGACAATCTGATACCTCAAAGGCGATTTTAGCATTCTGAAAATGTAGATCATAAAAACAAACTGAAGAAATATTACGCCATTCGACAAAGATCTTTCATTTTTTGAAATTTTAATGCGTTCCTGAATATGCAGTTTTGCGTTCAAAGAAAAAATGCAACAGCAATGTAAATAAAAGAACAGCTATTCCCTTTTTATTCTAAGGTAAAAGTGGTATCCAATATCTCTAAGTGATGAAACTGAATTTTTGTTGTTGAATACATAAAAACTCAACTCAACAAGAATTTTATTTTCTAAAGCTCCAGCGTTTGCTTCTGCATTTCTTTTGTAGGATTTCCTTATTTTGCATAGTAAATTTGTTTTAAGTTTGATACCTTTTCTGAACCTCTCAACTTCCTCTAGTATTTTCTCGCCAGGATGTAAATGTGAAGTTAAGTGAGTGAATATTTAAACGGGTAAATCTCTGAGTTTATTCAAAGCGTGTTTTCGCTATCCAGCGCACGTTTCGTTGCTATCTCACTGTTATGCTAGTAAGCCTTTTGGCCATTTCGGATTATCTTCACGCCTGTTATGCTTTCGTGAGTCAACCTGTTAGGCGTAATTTAACGTGATAAGCCAGCACTATTCTATTTTAAATTTGACTTGATTTATATTTTACGTTTAAGTTTCACCATAGTCGACGGTGTGCCAGGAAGATCGTGCTTTCTGTTGAACTTTGAATTAATAAATGGTTACTTTTCACCCTTCTTCTGTGATGGTAATTTATTTACGCCTGTGCGAGAATTCGCCAGGTTCATTGTAGGATCTATTCTTTGTGTATGTGTAATAGCAGAGACAGACTTTCCTGAACCAAAAACTAGGAAGCGGTTAAAAAATTAAAGATCTTATATTCCTGATATGAAGGCAGATCTTGCCTGGGAGCACTATTTGCAACGTCACATGGAAGAAAAATAATAAATTTTAAAAAAAAATCTTACCTCGTGCATTGGTAAATTTTTGCTAGTGTACGTGTTGTTCAATAATGATTCAATGCAGCACAAACGCAGTAACCAATTTCTATTTCTCCAGAAATGAATTTTACCCGAAGTGTAAAAACAATAACACTCATTTGGGAATTGGAAATGCTTTTTAAATGACAGTTGTTATAAATCAAATTATATTTAATTTGTTTTTCAATATCAGAATAATTATACTACTTAAAATGAAAACGTTTATGTTGTTTGAATATTTTAAATCACTGAATTCTCTATAATGTTACAAGAGAATATACTTTACTTTGATTACTTGTCTTATTTTCAGTACATAATCGACGTGAAGGTTTAAAAAATTATTTTAATCATAAAATGAAACATTTTTTGGGACAAAATTTTCTAGTTGTAGCATACATTTCATCTGAAGGTAAAATAATAAATCGCGTTTCGTGAGAAAATTGCATTCATCTGTGTAGTGATTAGAATACTTCCCGTATTCTTACGCCTGGAACTTTAGAACTGGACTGAAAGGAAACATTCATCGTTTCCCTGCCTGCCGACAATCACCTCGACTCGATCTGATAAGTTTATTACCCCTTTCCACAACCGCTGAGCCAAGAGCTCCCAATGAAGGAACATAACAATTTTTCAGACCCACGGGAGAAGGTTAAAAAAAAATTTTTTTTTAATACTTATATTAATAGAAGCTTAAAAATCAGAGGGTTCATGCTGAGCAATTTTAGTGAAGAATATTCACTTCTCAAACTGCAGTGAGTAAAGTTATATTCCCCCTTTATTTTTGTATAGCCTGGTTTGAGTAACAAAATATTATCATTTAAAAATTTCAGCATCAACTCTTATATGTAATTAGAATCCACACTGCTAATTAATAATTCAACTTTAGTTACCTTTGAACTCTTTTTGTGTGAAAAGTCTTTCCGTTGGATTGCACAAAGCCACTCTCTCTTCAGAACTTTATTTTTAGGAAAGGAGAATACAGTTAGTTTTTGTTCTGTTGGGTAGTTTCCCTTACATAATTGTACACTGCATCTACCCGGCAAGTGAAATTT
Organism: Stegodyphus mimosarum; assembly: GCA_000611955.2. Lineage (NCBI taxonomy): Eukaryota > Metazoa > Arthropoda > Arachnida > Araneae > Eresidae > Stegodyphus > Stegodyphus mimosarum. The sequence continues at coordinate 494,396 of KK121646.1, read as the reverse complement.
TCTGTATTTGAATAAATGTATAAAAAGGTGTAAATAATGTATAGCTTATGACACGCAAAATTTTAGAAATAAGCTGTGTTAGCTTGTATTATACTTCAAACTTATACAGATCCATTAAAAAGAATTTTTTTATTCTGAAACAGATCAGGTTATATCATATACTATGCAAAGCCAATTTATTCTACGACAGGTTCACGCAACATTCCTAAGAAAGATACTGTACATACCACAACAGCCTGAAAACTGTCTCTACCAAAAGTAACATGCATATATTAGAACATACGCCTAAAATAATTGATATAATTAGAAAAATATAAACTTAAACAGAAGTAAAGTAATGAAGCAAGGTATTCTTACCTGTCTAAAATGCATCCAACCTTAAAACTATAAAAAATCCAAGTATGCTGAGCGTTTCCGCAACATAACAAGCTTCAGCAAAGAGCCACTTCATACGTTTCGGAGTTTGTTATGACCAGAAGTTGTGACGTCACAGGAATTTTCAAACCCTGCGCTTAGGCTTGAGTAAAGCTCCTATAAAGGGTAGCTTTAGTAGCTCTATGCTCTGGGCTATCTCTAGTAGCTTTAGGCATGAAGGCCATTGAGTCTCGTCGGTGTTGGCTATGTCCTTTGATGCCTCTTCCTCTTCTCTTCTCATATGTGAATTAGAGTTTCAGAAGGCATTCCTTCCTTATACTCTGCATTTGGTGAAGAGCATCGGTAGAACAAAATAATTAGTATGTAAGGCTACTATAAAGGGGAGCTGAATCGTCGTCCATTTTGTAGCTAACTTGTTGCTATTAGCTATTGGATCAGCCTTGTTTTGTTGACATATTTGTTGATCGATTACGACCTAATTTTCAGAAATACGTGTGGATGTACTGCACCAAATTGTTCGAATCAGTTCAAAAATAACTTTAGGATGTTTCGTTTCCCGAGAAATGAAGAAAGACGAAGAAAATGGATAGTTAATTCTCATCGAGATCAATGGATTCCGGCCCCAGGAGCGTGTCTTTGTGAGGTAAGTTTAGCTTCGTATTTTGCCATAGAATGTTAGAAAAATTACTGCTCATATTTCTTCAAAATATGTATTTTCATTTAACTGTCACTTATTGACGATCAACTGATTTTATAAGTACAAAATCAACTGCTGAATGTGTTTGTGTTTGTGCAGTAAAATATCGCCAATACTGTTTGTGATGGTGTTAGTATCGACTACTATGTTAGTATCGACTCTATTAGTATGGACAAAATGACGTAAGTATAACTCAAGTGGCCGCCATCAGTCGACGAATAAGATGAGTTGCTGGCAAGATCAGTAAAATACTTCCTTATAAGGTTGGCGCATTTTTAAAGCGATACCTACTGCGCATGCTCTATGACGTCACGAACACGTCACTCGTAGACCCAAATTCCTTCCCGGCGACGCTGTTCTGCTGTCACATATTTACATACGCTTCTCCCGCATGGGCAGCTTACACAAAGAAAGATATTTACAAATTGCAAGTTTTACAAAATAAAGTCTTAAGAATTATAACAAATGCACATTTTTATGTTACAAATCAGACCTTGCATAGAGATTTAAAAATAGATACTGTGGAAACTTTTCTGAATAAAATTAATGAGACCTTTTTCAAAACAGCGATTGATTGCCCACACCTCACTCATTTTGACACGTTTCGCTACATGATATTAGAAGATGACAAAGAATTACGTCCATATGCAGGACACTGCATCAGAAATCAAAATTTCCCCACGTAAGTCGCTCTGCACGCAATGATCATTTTTACTGTTTATTCTCATTGTACTCTATTAGTAATTTTATGTATTTGTATGTAATTGCATTATATATATTAATTGATTATAGTATCTGATTGTATGATCATATTGCTTTATTAAAGCACTTGGATTTTTTATTTATATGTCATGACTCTATGACGTCACTAACACGTCACTCGTAGACCCAAATTCCTTCCCGCCGACGCTGTTCTGCTGTATTTGCGCGTTGTTGGTTTAAATGTGTGATTAAAAATGCCTGGAACACGATGTACTGTAGCTGTATGCAATAATAGTTACATAAAAACAAAATGTAGTCCAGATACTAAGGATATAACATATCATAAATTTCCTTCAAATCAAGAAGTAAGAAGTATTTGGATTCAACGCTGTAGGCGAGCTGGGAAATGGAATCCAAATGCTGCACATATTTGTTCCATTCATTTTACAGCCAATGATTTTGAGAGAAATTTGAAAGCAGAAATTTTTAGCATGTTTAACAAATTCTTAGCTTACAAATTTACTATCTGCCTCTAAAGGTCTATCTTATTTTAGTGGTGATAAATGCAAACTTATTTTGCATACTTAAATTCTGTATTTAATTTTATAGTAACCACACTTTATATCATCTGTGTTTATTAAGTATAACAGAATTGTCTATAAATATGTAAAGTGTTATATATTGCATTAAGAATTGTTCAATGGAAATGTAAATAGTGTGCTATATTGGGAAAAGTAAAATTATTTCAAAACAGATTTTGATTTTGCTTAAGTACTTAAAAACATGTACCTTGAAACTTAATTCTTTTGATTATTATTGGCATATATTTTATCCCATATGTTTTACTTATCTTTAATAATGGAAACTCCACTAACATTTCATTAAATAAAAAAAATTCTGTTTAGTAAAATTAGTCAAATTAGTCTTAGTATGTACAATTTCAACATCACTTAAAATATTTCGCACACATTACAAAATAAATCATTAAGTTTATCGAATAGTGTTTCAGTCAAGCATATTCATAGTGAATAACTTCTAAGGTGACAGCCTGTAATTACAGATTAATTGATTCTTATATGAAGATGGTCATTTTAAAGAAGTGATGCTCTGTATCAATACTTATATTCTCAGAAATACTTATCAATTTTAGAAATGGCCATCTTAGGGTAATAGTTCATCAACCATCAAAAATGCTTTTGCTTGTGAAGGTAAGGTTTTGCCTTTCAAATTATGGATAAAAATTCTGATTTCCATAAAAGAAATAAACATACTGAATTTAAATTTACAATTTACATTCACATTGTATTTATTTCCCTTAAGACACCTGGAGAAATGGAATTTTTAAGAAAATTATACTTGCTTTATGTGTAGTTAATCAGACAAACAAGAATATGTTTTGAACTGAAGGCAAGTATAAACTAATCTACATTTGAAAAGAAGCAAAAATTTTCTCAAATACCTTAATTTACTAAAAACAAAGGTATTCCTGTTGCTTTTATATAATCATATTTTATAGAAAATTATAACTTAGTGTATACAAAGAAAATATTCTAATCAAACATCTCCGGATTCGACAAATTTCACCCAAAATTATGAAGAAAGGTGAAATTTTCTGAAAAATAATAAAAAAAAAACTCCCAAATAATTACAAAACTAAAATATGCAACATTTCATTACTAATTTATTACAGTTTATGTGATGCGGCGAAAACTGAAACATAGCTCAATAAATTATAAACATACTTAAACACACTGTTTTACACAGTAGCTGAAATACATTCGTAAAAAATAGTATATTTAATGACTTGCCAGTTTAGTTTAATTCAACAGCGTGAACAATGATTGTTTCATATATTTTTCGCAACTTCAAAGTATAAACACAATAAAATGTTGTTTTGTTTTAATAGCATATAACATAATTAAAAAATAATGTTTCATAAAGCATTCTACATTCCAAAATATCAATAGGATGCTGGCATATATCGTAAACACTACATAAACAAGAGTACGACGGGTCTACGAGCTACTTCACAAACAGGCAGCCAATGATTGCTGAGATACCCGAATGCACAAACCTGTAGGATATTTTAGAAACCTTGAGTTGCTGGTAGAAGGTAATTACAGGAAATTATGCCACATATTGAACACTGGTGCACAAAATGGAGGATCGCAATTAATGCCGACAAATCGCAGCTCATGATTATTAGCAAGAAGATTTCCCGGAATCCACCTGATGTAAAACTGAAATTATTTGATACTGAAATTCCACTTGTTACTAAATCTAAATACTTAGGAGTGACTATCAGTCAAAAATTCACATGGACTGAGCATATCAAAAATGTTCGAAGTAAAGCCTATGGCACTATGAAAAGTCTCATGCCTATGCTGGGAAGATACTCTCAGCTAGACTTAAAGCGTAAAAGACATATTTACACTGCTATTGTCCGCCCGATTATGTGCTATGCCTCTCCTGTCTGGGCAACTGTTAAACACAGAGACCTGTAAAAAGTACAAGTCTTACAAAATAAATTCCTGCGACTTATTACTGACGCCCACTATTTCGTTTCAAATGAAACTCTACATAGAGACTTAAAAATTGAATACATTAAGGACTTCATTCATAGAATGAATGAAAATTTCTTTAAAAAAGCACTGATCTGTCCGTTCTTAGACCATTTTGATGTCTTCAACTATTTCATCTATGAAGAAGATAAAAATATCCGTCCGCTCGTAGCCCACCTCTGTGGGTCAAACTTTCCCACGTAACAATTTCTACCTCACTTGACATTGTATATAGTGTATATATTGTACTCTTATCATTTTGCACTGCATATTTATGTTATATTTACCTGTATATCATGTATTTAAATGTATCTTTTCTATTTCGCACTGTTATGTAACTTCTTATGTTTTTCCACATGTCAGGAACTTCAATTGATCTTTGATCAGTCTTGTTTTCTCTTGTACTTTCTCCATTGACTCCTTTCCACTTCCATTTTTCATTCACCTATCAGGACTTCTCACCGTCATGTGCCCTTGGCATTTCTTCAGGAGCCGATAACGCTGCATTGAGTAGCAGCACTTCGGCCATACCTATATGGACTGGACTGGACTGGTAGAAGGTCCAAATCAGTGAACTGGAGTCTGCAAGGAAAATTAAAATTAAGTTGTTTCAACTTGGCAACATACCGGTAGTTCTTTTTTCTTTCAACGTTTCCGTGTGACAGTTGGTAAATAAAGTTGTCGTTTGGGTTCTAGCATGTTGCTTGGTAGTAGTATATTTACCATATTCATTTAAGAAAATACTGATGTCAGAGATTGTCAATCAATGCTTGTTACGTAGTAGGAACTACAAATTCCGTGATGTAATACTGCCGGATCAAGTTCCAGTATTAATTGGTCGCGGACCGCAAACAAAAATAAGGGAAAGAAAATGTTCAAAAGTACAAGGTAAACTTTAATGAGTTTTCAAGCTGTGCTATATTTTTGTTTAAAATAATTTACAACTATATATTTCTGGTGGATTTTTTCCATTAAATGCCATATGTTTTTAAATAAAGTAATCAAGTTGCATTTTATCCTAAATATCGTGCAGTGACTGTCAGTGGGATTTAATGATATCGTTATTATATTTGTTCGTAAAATATATGTGATCTTATCGTTCAAAATATTATAGTTCATGCATAAACTATCATATAAGTTATATATTTGATATGCATGTCGTAAATTTTAGTAAGTGGGAACTACTGACCTTGACCGGACAGTTTATGTCGATCATATTTTATTACTGTGACCATTTTATTAGTTAAACCGCTTTAAACCTGTAATCAGTATTGTAGTCTTAATTTCGCAAATCTATGGCCAAATTTTTAATTCATATCTTTCTTTTTATATGATTTGATTGTTGTAAATTTCTACATTGAAAAATTAAATTTTACCTGTCATATTTGAAACTCCCTGTTAGTTACGTTCAAATAATTTATCATTTTATTCATTTTATTATATTTAATACTTAAGTTACCAAAAAAAAAAAGGTGGTCTTCAAAACAGCAAGATACATTCACCGAAATTAAACACTATTAAAGATTATATCCTTTTAGAGTAACACGTCTGTCTGCAACAAGTTTTTGAAAAAAAAGGGAGACCATTTTCAGGGCCTTAAAAATTTTAAAAAAGAAATGAAGTATTGTTAGATATAAGTATACAGTTTTTTAAAACTATTTTATAATAATAGAATTAATTATAAATATATTTCAATAATAATACTAACATTTTACTTTTATATGCTGAACTTTACTTACATATGCTTAACATCATCCTTTTCAACGAACCTGTATTTAATTGTATTAAATAGCATGTTTAATCAGCTAATTTTTAATTGCATACGCTTAATATCATGCTTTTCATCTAACGGAATTTAATTGGGCTGTAGTGTAGAATTGGGTGCCCTTTCGAATTGGCAAAAAATTTTGTTCCGTTTTGGCGATGAAATCCCATTTCTGGTTACCATGAGAGTTTTAACATGGTTTTAGCTTCTTGATTTATTTAATTGAAAATAAATCGATGTGCACATGGACAAAGTCAAGGCAATGTGCAATGACTAGTTTGTGCAATTCTCTGATTTTTTTTAAGTGAAAAGAGGTCGATGTGTACAAAAAATTGATCATGTAAACATGCAAAAATATCTACAGAAGTTCATCAGAAGTTCAAGAAAAACAACGATAAAGTATTTGAAAGTTAATAACTATGTATTTTATGGCATCAACAATATTAAAACTTTTCATAATATGTACCATTTTTAAGACAGTAGCAAAATGGAGTAAAACATTTTAGCACGAAATTTAAGAAATTGTAATAAGCAGTAAATGAGCAATAAATGATCGGAAAGCATTGGTTCATATTTAATCTAAAACTTTTTAAAAAATGCAGAAGAAAAAAAGATAAAATTCAAAATTTCGATCCACTGAAACATGAGCAATAGTATAGTTAAAAAAAAAAAAGTGGTTAAATAATTTTAACTACGTAATTTATATTTTTACAGTAAATTTTCATTTATAATAAATAGTAGAAACTCGCATTTGTTAATATCCACACTAAAATGTAACAATACAACCGAGATGAAATTCAAAATGGTGCGCTCATTCAACACCAACTGTATGGCTCATTTCAACTATGTGCTTAACCACATATAATGGACACACACCTCCATTTACACAAATCTGTCGCATCTTTCATGTCAAGTAATTTCATACTATTTTTACACTTAGGACATTCGTTATATGTACGAATGTCCTAAGTGTAAATTGTCGCAATCAAACCATAATTCATGCACCATTCTATCACACATCTTTCGCCCTTATCTTGCAACCAAATCAAATGAGAAAAATCGACACATTCAACTCTTTCGACATCAGCCATTTTGCTCGCACAATTTACTAGAAGCACAGTGAAATGAAAAAAATTCAAAAAGCCGCTTAAATGCTATAAACTGTAACCTTAAATCCTAACAATTTTCATGATGCCAAGAGGTTACCAGATTTGGCGCGATTATCGCTTCACTTGGCGACTGGCCAATAATCTTCAGTCTAGCCACAGTGTGTTTACATTTTGAATGTGACTGCTAGTACCAGCTAAAAATTAAAAAAAAAAAAAACAGATTTCATCATTAAAAGTCAGTAAATAGATAATCAAGAAATACCTATATATGTAGCATTTAAAAAAAGTTGATTTGCATCAAATTTTATAATATTAATATATATATATATATATATATATATATATTATGCATTCTTTCTATATATACTATATTTATGTATATAAATGTGTTTGTGAGTATACAGAAGTGTGATTCGTTTCACAGAATACCACAGTCACCTGGATACATGTCTTGGGAAGGTTTTACTGTATGATATTTAAATTACACTTAAATCTTTTTCTCACTTCTGTTACTTGTCTGCCTTTGCATTTTATACTTTTTATTTCTTCTTATGTGTAATTACCTTTTTTTTTTCCTTCCCTACATTTAGTTCAAGTAACTGCTGATTATAAACTTAAAAATGCTATAATATTACAACTGGGAGCAAATCCATCAGAAGTAGATAATAAAATACTTGTTTCTGGAGAACAAATTGAAGTGTCAGATGGCTGTAGTATCAACTTAATTGAAAATGATCTGAAATATACATTAGAATTTTTAGACTCAGAACATGCTACAAGACCCAGACATCGTTCAAGATCTAATCCAAAGTCAATACATAAAAAACTAAAAGTTGAATCACCTTCATCAAAGAATGAAAATGAAGAACAGGTTAATGGTTCAATTTCCTCTGAAGATAATGAAGAAGGATGTCTCAGTGAAGAAGCTGCAGCAAGTAAGGAAGAGCAAAAAGGTAAATGCTTATTTCATATTTACTATCAATAATGCTGCATCAATTGTAAATACTTAATAAAATGCCAAATAAATTAAATCTCTAATATCCATGGGCAGTATGTCTCAAGGCTTAAAAAGGTATATAAAATCAAAGTTAATACCAAATACTGTTTGTATTTTATAGTACTATATTAATAAACATAAGTACATTAAAATTTTATTGATAATTATAAGGTATTACTCATATGATAAAGTAATAATAAATAAAAAAGAAACTGACTGACACCAACCTAATTTTGGAAACTTGAATGAATTAAACCTGTTTTCATGCCTTTCAAAATACTCTCTTTTTCCATTTATGCCCTAATTTTAATACATGCACCATATCATGATTGGAATGTTGTTTCCAGTTCTTTATTGTGAAGGTCATATCTAGCTCACTGTGTAATGTCTTACCTGGACTCAGAGTCTTAATTCATTGCAGTGAGTTTGATTGAAAACTAAGTAAAGGAAACAAGCTTGAAATATTTCAAATTTTTGAGACCAGAGAAGGTGGGAAAGCAACAAATGCAATGCTGATAATTACATGAAGTATTTTGCATTAAGCATTCAGTCAGGCGTAGAATCTTCTAAATGTGGATCTGCATTAAATTCACATTAAACATGAATTATGATAGATTTTCTCTGTAAAATTCACTTTTTGCTTCTCCCTCCTTGAAATTTGTTTAGAAATCTGATTTTTACTGTGATGAAATTGGCAGGTATGTGTTCATGTCATAAAGAGATAATCTAAAGATAACCCAGCTAATCTGTTGAAGACTAAATCAGTAAATATTTAATATGGCTGAAAAACATTCTCACCATTCATATAAGTCTCTTCTTCGACTTCATGCCTTAAAAATCTTACCTTCTAATGGCAATATATGTAGTAGAGTCTAAAAACGTAAAGATAACCTAATAGAGACATTAAACGTTTTGGAGCTAAAACATGAAAAATTGACTGTGCCCTTGCTAGGATTCCAGTTGCAAGCTGGACATGGTTAGCTATCACATACACCTCAAAAGCATACATACAGGAATGGGATAATCCCTCGTACTCTCACTATTTTCTCTGCATAAATGTGGATAAAACAGAAAAGATTGTACTTCTAGTTACAAAAAATCACAGAAACCAAGATGATTCAGATATGTTAAAATTAATATGGTATTGCTATGATTTGAATAATTACATTTATAGTATGAATTTACTTATATATTGTTGCGAAAAATTCGGCGGTTGCGCCTGTATGTAAGCTTTCCGGCATAGCACTAGGGTTGCCATAAAATAGTGTATGGTAGGGTTGCCAGATTGGCGACTTTATCGCCATTTGGCGACCAAATTGGCGATATCCCATGGTCCAATCGGGAAGCTTCTAGAATAATTTCCTGTCGAGATATTTCTCGAAACGTGTGGAACTTTAAGAAAAGCTATTTAAACCCTTGCGTTTCGGAGAGCAGTTGTTGCGAAGTTAGTTGCGAGTAGATTGTGAAGTAGTGTGAACGTTGTGATTATTGTGAGAATAGCTGCTAAGCTACGCGAGAGTTTTGTGAACGGAAAGCAATCGAGATAGTGCTTTGCCGTGAAGCTATCTTTACAGTATAGCTTGACAGTGTATTGGTGATTGTTCCACGGTGTTTATTAGAAGTTTAGTGTTGCCGTGAAGCTACCTGTACAGTTACAGCCTGAAGCTGTGTTGCTGATTGTTTCAGCGTATTTATTGTAGATTTTCGACGCTTTTAAAGG
>KK121646.1:454961-484282 GCA_000611955.2 Stegodyphus mimosarum | reverse complement strand
ATTTACTTAGATATTTATTATTACTTATATATAATTATGTATGGAAATTTTATGATTTGAATAATTACATTTATAGTATAGTTACATTTATAGTATGAATAAAAATACTTTAAAAAATGCATGGATAACCTCTGACATATTTGCAGAATGGCTGAAAATAATGGAGAAAACAATGTGAAGGCAACACTCCCCCCCCCCTCCCTATACTCTGCCCTTTCCCAACTGACTGATTGTTTAACAAATGCAAAAGTTCAAATTGTATGAAAGCATTGCAATTTCTATACCTGAGCAGAACCAAAAATTTCAAAAAGCTCTATAGGAAGGTATTCAAATCTGTTTTCAGAATATTACTACATGAATTCCCAGAGTAAAATAAATATACTTGAGACTAAACTGAAGTAAGATCAGAAATAGTTAAAATTGTTTCATCAAAGAAAGATTTTCAAATCCAGAATCAGAAGAAACATTGACAGCAAAAGTCATAATAAAACTGCAATTATAATGAAGAACAATAGAATCTCCTGTGAGAAGACATTACTTTCAAGAAATGTGCGAACTGTGATGCCAATTTAATAACTTCAAAAAAAAAATTCACAGTTGAAGAACTGATTGAAATTAGATTGCTGGATGAACTTTAACAACAGGGATAAAGCAAAAAGTCAACAATTAATCCCTCTCACAATATTTAACTCATTGTTTTGAAATATTAAAATTTCATTTACTTGTAACAAAGTTATTTTGATTCATAAACTTGAACATCGCATCAGGTGACACTCCTAGACTTTTTAATTAAAATTTGCATTTGTTTTAAATTCTTTCTAGTTAAAAGTTTTTTAATAAAGTTATAGCTATTGTAATATTTTTGTTAAATGTTATAAATTTTGAATTCTTAGGTTTTTTAAAAAATTAAAAATCTTAAAGTTTTTAAAAATGAAATTTTTATTTTAAGATTTAGATTGTATTTTAAATAAACTATAAAATTAAGTCTATATAATAGCATTAGTGTATCACTGCATTAAAATTCTATAGTTAAAAATATTTGTATGAGATTATAAACCAAGATTTTGGTTTTATATATTTGTACTTCTCTTTTAATGCTCCCTTAAAGTCTTATTAATGGTGCTTTACTCTAACAAGTTTGGAAGGAAATCCATTTTATTGCATAACAGTTTTATATTAAGAAAAAAAATTCAAGAGAGCTTTATGTGGTTGGTGATCATGCTTTATGTTTCTGCCATTCTTAATCAACATTAGCATACTTCTGAGAGCCCCTTTTACATGTATTTTATATATAAATTTTTCTCTTTTATTGTGTTATTTGCATATAGTGTTTGGACCTTCTGTACTGTGTAATTTTTGTAATGTGTATTCTTCTACAAACAAAGTTGATAGAACTAAAGTAAAATAAAATTATGTATTTTGAGTGAATAAATTATTGTATTAGATTTACTTCATGAAATGTTGCTAATAAACCTTATTATGGTATAAAATTGAGATTTGGAATTGTTGGGACTTTGGTGATTCTGGATTTTAGAACATAATTTTAAATATAGTAGGATGACATGTAGATAGGCAACATTGGGCCTTCATTTGTTATTTAGAGCAGATGGAAATTTGGTAGCCCTGCAATAGGACTGATGTCAGATTTGGTGTGGGCAGTAAAAATTTTAAAATTTAGAGGAAGCGCAAGCAGCAAAGATTAGGAATGGCAGATTTTTTAGAATTCGGATGAAGCAGTGGGTTGCAAAATTTTTTTTTTAATTTAGGACCCACAGAGGTTGCACCAAGGGGCAGAATATTTAGCACAGTCCTGCCCTTTCTCCCCCCACACATACATTCTCTCAAAGGTAAACAATGTCAATCAATATATTAGTTATAATGTGACTTCTGAACCAGCAGGTGTTTGAAACTGACATGTAGGTGTCTCAGTTAATGGGGAGAACAATTATATTTACTGTGCACCTTCTTCTTTTTGTTGAGTATTATATTCTTGATTTCTGGATTTCATATAGTGCCAGTGCTAGGCTTTTCGTCACAGTCACTTTGATTCCTAGAATCTGCCACCCAATTACTTCCTAAATTTTACAAATTTTGCTGCTCAGTGCGTCTTCACCTGTTGCACATGGTGTGGTGCTGACTTTGATTTTATATGGGGGGGGGGATTATTTTATTTATCTAATTATTTATCTTTTGACTGACGGTCTGGATGTTCAGATATTGGAATGTATCGCATTGTAATAGCCCAAATTCCAATACCATTAATATCTTTACACTATATCACATTCAGTTCCCTATATGAATCTTCATATTTTGTCCTAAAATAAATTTACTATTCATTGATACTTTATATTATTGAATCCGATAATCCTACACCTGCTGAATATAAATTTCATGCACTTTTTTATTGTGTAGATGCAAAGTCATATTTTGTGGCCAATCTAAAAATTATGTGGGAGATGCTGAACTATTTTTGTAAAACTTAAAAAAATATATAAGACTTCTGAAAGAATAATAATAATAAAAAAAAACTATTATTCTTTCTCTTTTCTCTAGTGGAAGTTGTTCCAGGTGATGAGTTGAGAAGAAGGGAGATTGAATGTAAACTTGAAACTATGCGTAAAGCTGTTGTTGATGATTTCAATTCATTGACTACTGAAAATCGCTGGGAAGAATATGATCATAGCAAGATATTCATATTTACTCCTGCAGGGCTAAGAGGACAAAACAAAGTATGTATTTATATATAAGTTAAATTATTGATAAGGTCAATGAACCTAAAAATGAGATTTTTTTTTTTAAAGTTTTACTAAATTTTAGATAGGGACATTATAGTATGTGCCATCTGATAACACATATATACATAAATTATTATAGTAAAAATCAGTTTTATAATATAACAGTATAATAAAAAAAATTATATTTAGGGGAAAATTCCCTAAATTTCAGGACCTGCTATCCATAAAATTGAGACATTACAATTGCATATTTTTTAATTCCTAAGGAACCGTACATGAAGAAATATGAACTAAATCATAAGAAATTATGAGAAATGGTTGAGACTTGGTGTAAATCATTGTTACCTTTATGATACTTTTTTTTAGTCCAAAAGGGCTTTGTCCCTGAAGGATTATTGTTTTTGTTTCGGCATTTTGCGTCGGAAACATTGAATATTGGTTCACTTTTCAAACTGCTGCCACCAAATATTTCAGCCCTGCATTATGTTTAGAACATGCATTGTGATAAAATGACGGTACCTAGAGCCATCGAATTTTGAATGACGAAATCCTACTGCGAATATGAGCATTTGGAAGCCCAAATTTGAAATTTGGAATTTGTTTTATTATCAATTTTATATTTTGTAAAACTTTAACGAATTTTTGATTAACAAACTCAAGGATTTCAAAGCAAGCAATAGCAACATTGTACAGAAAAACCATTTTTGTCTCCAGCGCGCGAGACTATGTATCGGAAATTCTAAAGATATGCTCAATTTAGAATTATTTTGCGATATTGCTCTTGAACTGAATTTTATGGTTTAGGGGCAAAGAACATGATATTTAATAAATAAAGGTAACACACAAAACATTAAAAAAACTCCCTTATGGGTGTAATGTAAAATCTGAAAGATTTCAGATTTTTTTTTAAGTGTGTTTCCTCTTTTAATCTAGATAGATCAACTGAGAAGTATGGTCTATCAAAATTGCAACATTGTGTTGCTTTGGTAAGAAGGTTCAATGATTTCAATTCATGCTGCCTTATCATAAAATTCATAAACTGGAAAGGGATTTTTGATTGCATACCTCTACTTTGATTCCAAAATTTCAAATTTTAGACAGATTTAGTTATAAAATTAGTAAAACAACATCCTTGAGTTTGTCATAGATTATGTCAAGATCGCAATCGATTTCGAGGGCAAACAGAGGTTCCTCTTTGTCAGGAGCAAAGAAATCTGAAAGACTGGACTGCATAAATTTAGTTATGCAAACTGTGATGCCTTACGTAACAAGCATTTGCATGCAGTGGAAGTTTGCACATAACAATTTCAGTCTCTTATTAAAACCACTTGAATTTCATCATGCATTAAACAATGAATCCATTTTGATTCTTTTCTGTTTTTGCAGTATGTAAGTATATAGCTACATTTATGCATAAACAAAGCAATCAGCAGAGGACCTTGCAAGCAACTCATTTCTTGATATTGGTCATAAAAGAACTGCAAGTTTTCCTAAAGCAGAAGCACAGCAAAGTCCAGGAAAACATTTCATCAGGTTATGAGGAAAAGAATGTAAAAGATCCATGCCACTGCAACCATCAAGGATCTTCTTTCTGATGTAGAAAGAGGTCCAACTGTGCAGTGATATTTCAGTTGAATTACAGTGAACAGATTGGCTGATATCTTCAGTGGTAATGCTATGCTACTTCAGAACAATCTTGAAGAACATGGAGAAGCAAACCACTGACATTTGAACCTGCCAGGAAGCAAAAAGATCAGTGACATCTCGGTCTTCCACCTCCAGTGGAAAATTTAGAAGACTCGGACTAGCTGAACAAGAATTGTTAGATTGCATTCATACTTTTAGTGCCAGTGTATTGGAACGGTCAGAAAATACATTAAAATTATTTCTATGTCAACATATAGGAAGTATTGTCTCACATAATGAAAATGATACATGAAATAAACTGCATTCATTATGAAAAGTGTCTCTGATGGAAGTTGTTGAATCAGTAATGATTAGATATAGACATAATGTTCTTGAACCAGCTAATAATTCCATTCATATCACTAAAGAAGACAATAACCCAGTATTTTCTTTCATGCTTAACTGCATTATGGACCTCTGGGCAAGTCAGTGGGCTGAGACCCTATGACAATCGCTCATAGACACAGAAATGAAGTGTAAATGACTGATAATATTAAATGCATATTTATTGAGCTAAAATTACATCCTAGCCAGGGATATCTTATATTTTTACCACCTTTTAACATACCATACATAATATTGGTTATTATATATTACACAGAATTAATTTAAATCTCAGATATATTTTTATTAGTGACAAATCAGTTGACATACATGAATTAACATGGAGGCTGTATGCTGATGAGATCCCCAATCAAGTGGCTACTGGGGCCATGCATTGAGAATGCCCTGCTTCCTTCTTTTTGAGTAGGAATACTCCTTAGCCATAATTTTCTAATTTAAACATGTACTTGAATTGGAGTAAGATCCCTTTTATGTTTCTGGATTCCTCTGAAGTCTCACTGTCATCGATTTTACATGACTCTGTTGCCAAGTTATATTTCTTAGCCATCTTTAAAGTAGTGTGTTACTATCACTTTCTAGACTAAACCTGGACTCATCCGTAAAGAGAACAGCCCTCCATTGATCAGGCATCCAGTGGACATGTTGTCATGCCCACTGCAAATGGTCCCTCCTAATGGTGTGACATGAGCGGCATGCAAATGGCTGGTCGCCTCGCATACAGAAGCCTTCTACGCACAGTTGACATTGACACCAACCTTCCGGTGGCTGCAGCAAGGGAGGATCTATGAAGAGTTGGAGTAGCGGTTCTATACCTGCATGCACATAATGTCAAATGTCGGTCATCAGCGCTCATTGTAGCAGTTGGCCATCTTTGGCTGAGCCTTCTAGATGTTGAATTTGTGGTTTGAAATTACCTCCAAAGTCTATGAACCACAGAAGGACTCACATTTAGCCATCTCGCCACTTCTGTTTGACTTTGTCCTGCCTCTAGTCTCCCAGTGGCTCTCCATCATAGTTCTGCAGGCAAATGATGCCTGGAGGTCATTGTTATGAATTGGCTATCTCAGATTTCTGATGTCACTATCACAGTTAAATATGTGGGCTTGCTCTCAAACATGGACTTTTATGCTCCTCGCAGATGACGTATTGTGAGTGCATCGCCACTAATTTGCATATTGCAGCTTTAGTTAGCTACTCTTACTTGCCAACATATTGAAATTTTATACGGTTTGGCTTATTTTTGAGGGAGTTATCACTATTTTTGTTTATTTTTCCTTAATTTATGATAACCAGTGTATATGTATATATATATATATATATATAATGTAAAACATTATTTTTAATTTAGGCATTTTTCATTTTATCATTTATAAAATGATCTATGATGTATTGCACTTAAGATTATATATTTAAAAAAAATATTTATCTTTTCATTTTAAACTCCCTAAAACTAAATTCATATCTATGCTTCCCGTTAAAAACAGACTCTTAGTGGCAATACATGTTTTGTGGTAAGGTCTAAGAAGTGGGGTTAAAGTGAAAAAAAATTTACTTTAAGCAAACACCAGCCTTTGTGTTTTAGCACCTTGGTACGGTGTTGTTATTCAGCGTCCTTGAGTGTGACAAGTATGTGGTTCAAGTTGATGTGAATAGAACTTCTAAATAGGTCTTTACAACTGGTGAAAGGGGGGGAGGAAATAATTTGAGACCAGTTTTGGACACGAAAACTTTATCTTTAGAAAAGAAAAGTGGTAAGAAATACTTGACTATTCCAGGATGATGTACTGATTAATTCCATAACATAATGAAAGCTCTATTTTCTTTCAAACTGGAATCTTGCTTTTCACATCTTGTTACGCCTTCATCCAATAATTCTTTACCTTACGTGAAACACCAGCAATTTCTTTCCAATAGCAGCATCTTTATGCCAACTTTCCATTAATCCAATTTGTCATGATTTTAATAGTTCAAACCTTTCTAGTAGCAATGACATCTTCAGTTATATATAATCACAACACCTTGAACTAGCCTCTAAAGCGTGACAATACTCTTATTTTTGTGTTTGCCATAAATAGTAGCCCCTTGCATTCCGTTTATAATACTAATAGTCTAACTGGGCCATCTGGGCCCATAACCTTTCAGTTGATGAACTAAAAAAGCACATTGAAATACATACTTGCTGTTAACAGAAGTAAAAGTACAGGAACATGACTAAAAACAATAATTAGAGTTTATTTTCAGTACTTATGTATTATCACAACCACATTAGCAGAAGTCCCCATAGTTTCCGAATACGCCAAACTCTGTTAATCCCCACATAACAATTATTGAAGCATGTGACAAATACTTAGTTTTCAACATCACCATTTTCTTATGCATTGTTTTTGCTGTATGACAAGTTCCAATGGCTTTTATAAAAAAGTTGGATTGTTTTTTGTCTGAACACAATTTTAAATTTGTGCTTGTATGATATTCTTATAACAGAGTATGCTTGGGTGAAATTTCTGTGGGAGTACAGTATTTTTCCTTATAATTGGTAAAGGAATAATGGTTCAAATCTTTTGTAAAAGTGATTGCTACGAAATTTCCACCTCAACAAAAGCCTGTTTGTAATTAGATTTAATGGCTGTTTTTTGAGATAAATATATAGTTGAAACATAAAATATATATATTTGTAATATGTATTTTTTTTACCATAAAACTAATGTTCTTTTTCTTCCATCAGTTTTACCAAACTATTGCCAGGGTAGTAACAATAATGTATAAGTACCTTATTTTCATCCTTCTAAAACTAACTAGGCTGTAGGAGCAGCCTTTTACATAAAGATTAAAGCAAAAGATTACATGGAGTTAACTGACTTCAGAATTTGTACATTCTCAACACATCATCGGCCAAACAGCAAAAACTATGTCGCTAACCGGTCAGCAGCAGCCACGTCAGTTTTTCCACCAATAAAATTTGCATGAGGAGAAATCATGGAGCCTTTAAAACACTTGATAAGACCTATAGTTGCCACATAAATACATTTTGGCCACATAAGACATAGCCTTATGACTACTTTTCAGGGTGGTTCATATAATCGGAAAGTAAATTTATAAATTCTAGATTTTATTGGTAAATCATTGTAATAATCTTAGAAAAGTGAGTCTGAAAAATCCAGTAAAATGTTTCAATCAGGATTTTACCAAATCGCAAAAATTTTGTAAATGTTGACTTAATATTAGCATTTGCCTATACAAACTGATAAAATTCTGAAATAAAGAAATAAGTTATTAAAAGTATTAGTGTAATAGTGAAAAATATGACCAAAACTTTAAAAAACATGCTGCACTTTACAAAACAAATCTGTGTAGATAAATCTATGCATGAATGAAGACAATGTAGCAAGTTACTTATTTACCAACACTTAACACGAGAAACAAATAACAAACCAAAGTAATGACAGGAAACAAAAGTTATATATAAAAATTAGTGGATGGAGGAAGGATGAAATCAAAAATACTTACCAATTTATGATCGGTTTGGTTTCTTTTTCAAGAATTATGCCTATCTTGAACCTTCATTTCCTGCATTCCACTTTGATCCAGCAATCACAGTTCTGTGACATGCTCATTAATAAATAATTTAGAAGTTCTGGCCAGATTATTTTAGTTCTCCTCTATAGCATAGATGATGACTTGATTGTTTTCTGACAAAATACTGAGTCTTCACATTATGCCCCATACTTTCTCAGCATGGTTTAATTCTGTGAAGCATACAAGCCAGATGATTAGATGTACACTGAAGAGCCATTATGTTATGACCACCATCCATCTATAACAATGAGCTTGCCCAAGAACAAAAGCACTGTGCATTCAATGCTGACTTTGGAGTATATAAAGCAGCTGTGCATTGTCTTTCCAAACATAGCATGATTAGCAACATAATGGGAAAAGCAGCTGATTTATCATACTTTGATAAATGTCAAATCATTAAGGCTCAGCAACTGGGAACATCAGTATCAAAAATGGCGTATTTAGTGGGCTGTTCACGTGTACTTGTTGTGAGTACATATCGAAAGTGATGTATGGATGGGGAAAAGACAAGTCGGACGGCACATTGATTCCAGAGAAGAGCGGAGATTGCTATGCATTGTTCACTGTGACCAAAGAGCTACAACAGCTGAAATCAATACCAGCTACAACGGTGGCAACCCAGACAGTGTTTCTCAACACACTGTGAAGCATACATTGCTGCACATGGGCCTAAGCAGCCGGAGGCAGGAGTGTGGTCCTGCACTGACAGCACATCATCACCAGCTGTGTCTGCAATGGTGCAAGAAACATTGGAATTGGACATTAGAAGTATGGGAGAAAGTTGCATGATCTGACAAATCAGATGGTCTGGTCTATCACATCAATGGGCATGTGCTAATATGCTGATTTCCAAATAAAATCCTGGCTCCCAGATGCACTGTTGGATGGAGACAAGCCGGTGACACGGGTATTATGGTGTGAGCAATGTTTCCATGGAACTCATTAGGACCCATAATCCCTATAGAACAATCCCTGATGTCTGTAAGCTATGTGAACATCATTGCAGATCAGGTTCACCCGTTCATGACAAAAATATTTCCGGCAGAAACAGAATAATGCACCATGTCATAAGGGTTGAATCATCAGGGAGTGGTTCAAGGAACATTCTAGTGAAGGCATGTCTTGGCTTCCAAATTCACCTGACATTAATCCAATAAAGTATTTATGGTCTCACCTGAAAAGAAAAATTCGTGCTGCCATGTTACCCCCTCGCACTGTGCAAGAATTGTGGGACTAGTTGGTGAGCACTTGGTACCAGATACCTCAGACTACATCTCAGCACCTTGTAGAGTCAATGACACGCCAGGTGCTGGCAATTTTGAAGGGCTGAAGGTGGTCCTACATGTTATTAACAGGGTGGTCATAATGTAATAGCTCTTTAATGTATATTCTTGCCCTCTAGGCAATTCTTCAGTGTTCTAGTTTGATGATTCCTGCCATTATCATCATAAAAAAAGAAATACCTTGTCAATTGTACAATTAAACAAGTTGGCATAACATTCAATAACCTCTTTTTCAGCAGCACTCATTCATCATGATGCCATTGCGTAACACCTGTAACTCAGTACATCTGTTAATCATGATGCTGCACCTTCATTCTAATCATGATGATTGCACCTTCATTCTAATGCCACCACAATGATATTTTTTTATACTTTATATATGCTGGTTTACCTTAGCCCTTTTGTGCTAGATGAACTGACATCTGAAAGCTGATTATGGACTGAGTTGAATCTCATTGGGGAACAAGACAATGGTTAATTGCTTCATCATCTACTTTCAGTGATGTGACACTACTTCAAATGCTTTCTATGATGCACTGTTATAGTATTGTGCAGATGATCAATCTTTGATTAAAAATTCTTATAATTCAAAAATCAAGCCACAGTTTAGCAGGATGTCCAGTAATTGGAGATCCAATAATTGCCTGTCCGTGGAGCCTCAGCTGTGTTTAGCCGTTACTTCTAAATATCAGATTTCTTCTACAGTTGTTGAGAAACCTTCTGC
Organism: Stegodyphus mimosarum; assembly: GCA_000611955.2. Taxonomy (NCBI): domain Eukaryota; kingdom Metazoa; phylum Arthropoda; class Arachnida; order Araneae; family Eresidae; genus Stegodyphus; species Stegodyphus mimosarum. The sequence continues at coordinate 473,933 of KK121646.1, read as the reverse complement.
AGTGCATATACAGTGTATTCCAGTCATGCAAAATGCCATTCAAAGCTCAGAGATAACATTTTGCATTATTCCACATCTGTTGCAGCTTTAATGAGGTCTTCTTCCAAGTTTCCTGTAATCCTTCAGTGCATAAAATCATTAAGATGTTTTTGATGTTAAGATGAGAAATGTAAGAAATTTCAGGCTTTTAGGTTTGTTCTTTCATATTTTCAATTTCTGATTAATATAGGTCATTGGCTATACTAATTGTATTGTTATATACTGTAGAGTTTAACATTTGTGGTACATGTTTAAGACGAAAATTGCACAAAATGTTAAATTCTCTGCTTAAATTAAATTATGTGTATGTTATTGCTTTTGTTGCTTGTTCGATTCAAACTGACAAATTATAATTTTAATAGTGATAATATCTTTATATGCTATAGTTTTTATGTGCACCATCTTCTTAATAAAAATAAAGGTAATTTATTTATCATTTTCTTCTGTCATATATAAAGCTATGTTATTTTATTTTTTACTAGATTGCTGCATTTGATATGGATCATACTATTATAACCACAAAATCTGGAAAAGTATTTCCTACTGATATGAGTGACTGGAAGTAAGTTAGGACTAACTTTTATAATATGTTTATGAGAGTCATATATTTTAAATTACAGTTTCTCTGTATGTTGGTTGACCTCTGTTTATTAATTATATGTATGTGTTATTATTTACTGTGACTGCTGCATAATGTAATTATTGAATAATTTATAAAATTTCTCAAAAAAACTTAAATTTCTACAAAATTATTACAATTATAATTTTCAATATTATTGGTATTTTTTATCACATAAAACATTTTATTTAAATTTTTTAATTTTTATTTTTATTTAAATTATTAATGCTCTTTTAATTTTGCTTAGTTTTTATTCTCTGTTTAATTCACTATCTAATAGATTTTGTAAATCTAGTATTCACTAACTTTGGTTTTCCAGTTCATATATTTAATGAAAAAAATTTACTTCTAAAGAAAATTGTGTGATTAATTCGGTTATTAATTACAGGAAAAATTAACATCATTGAAATGTAGGAACTACAATTTTTTATCCATCATAAATATACCATGACAATATGCAGTCTTAATATCAAGTGTAAATCAGTTATGATTTCATGATGTTATATGGAGATAGAGAGCCATCATAGTTTTTTATAGAAAATTGATTTTTGTAAGCTTTGACATAATCACTGTGAGTGAAATTAAACCATTGAATTTTGTCCTCCTTCCTAATAATCTATCAGGTTTTGAGCACTCACTGTTTGTTGATGGCAATCCAATATAGTCAAGTGACTTTTTTGATTTTTTTTTCAAAATTCAATTTAGATTTTTTTATTTAATGTTTATATAATTTTTCCCACATATCTTTGTTTAAACAACTAACTAAGTGTATCATAATTTGCATCATTAAATAGAGCAAAAAAATCTTTACATTAGTACTTGTAATGAAAATTGGGTACTTACATGTTATCTTGTTAATCGCTGGCAGAAATTTCAGCAACCATCGCCAGTTGCCACTGCAGAACTCTAAAAGACATGACGTCCATTTTTTTTAATAGACAGTCATTCTTCATTCCTTTGTATTATCAACAGAGATAAATTGAGCATATGAAAACATATATAAATATTCATTCAAGATTTTAAATAAACTAATCAATCAATTTTTGAAAACCTGTGGCAGTTATTCTAGCAGTGAAAAATCCCTAATGGCCTTTAAAATAGCAACAAAATAGTCATAGTCTTTATGAATTTTATGCTGTGTAAATTTGCTTAACTAGGGATCTAAGTGCTGATGAGCAGTACCACAGTGTTTTTATTGTATCATTTTGCTGAACCCCAGAGTCTTGATGTTTTGAGTATGTGCACCATTTTCAGAATCTACAAAATTTTACTGATGATTCATTCACTTTCACATGTGAAAATGCTGCAACTTCTAATTCACTAGTTTTATATCCTTTCAAACAGTTGGAAATAACTATGGATTCATGAGCTATATTTTCTTTTATTGCTTTTGTCAAAGTAGCCACACTTCTATTAGTGTTAGAATTCATCAGTCTCTCTTCAAAATCCAGCTAATAGCCACTGCTGCAAAAATATTTGACCTACTTTGTTTTTGCGCTTTATAAAAAAGGCTTTGATCAATTTCTAATATTTTGTTAGGCCCTCGAATTTTACCAAAAGCACTGTTCAAAACTTTACAAGTAGAAACTAGGTAATTATTCTAGTGTATTACTCTTTTGTCAGCAATATCAAGCTGTTCTCTCTCCTGTTCAACAGATATTAATTATTTTGAATCACGTTGCTTTTTGAATGGATGTTCTACTGTCGCAATTTTTGATGTTGTATCACCACTGTTTATCCATTTTCAAGAAAGTACCATATCATGTCCATTAATACTCTTTTTTTTTAAATGGTAAGATTCCATAAATTTGAAAATTTTCACTTCTTGTTCTTCTGTAGAAGGCAGATCCCAAATTTTTATCATTTCTTTTTCTTTTTTCAAACTGTAAGAAAAACAAACACTATAACACTTAAGTTCAATCCGTTCTCATAAAAACTAAAAGTGGCTTATCAAGAATTAATGTAGGTTACATGAAACGAAAGTGAAAATGTTACATGTGTGCTGTAACATCATGCTCATCCGAAATTGGTTCTAAATCATGCTACTTCACCCTTCGACATGATAATACATAAGTGTCAAGACTTGTAACTTAATTTCTAGATTTTGGGTGAATTTTTGAAAAAATTATTCGATACTTTTTCAGCAGTTTGATGTTTATGATTTTAAAATTTTAACATCTAAAAATATATTGGATGTGAAGTTTTGAAATTTTCACAGATTACAAAACAGTCATTTTGCTCTCTTTTAAAACCAGAATGATTAAAAAAAAAGATATAAATTGAGTAATTTTCTATATTTTTATTTAAAAATATATTGCAGTTTGAAGCAGCCCAGAGAACAAAGCATTTCTCATGAAAAAATTGCTTTTGAATTTGCTGTCTGGGTGTGCCTTATGATGAAGGTTGCATCTTGGTTCATTTAATGATGAATTTGCAATATTAATTTTCTAATTTTAGCTTCAAGTAAAATGCTCATTGTAACATTGTTATTACATCCAGTTTCTGAAATTGACTATTCAAAGCGTTTTCTTCATTCTGTGATTGGCATTCAGTTATTTTTCTGTTTTTCATAAATTTCTTATAATTTATTGTGTGTGTTTTAATAATGACTCAAAATTTCCTCATTGATAATGCATAATTGAGACAAAAAAAAAACTAAAATACAATTTTAAAAAAACAATTTATACAATAAACTTTTATTTAAAATCGATCTGATAATTAATGCACTAAAAGAAGGAACTTTATCATATAGTTTAATGGGAATAATAGATAAAATAATTGTATTTATGGAATTAATCCCCAATTTTATGTCATGAATAATGAAAGCCTGGAGCACCTAAATAACAAAATGTGTTAATTTAAGTGCATTGTTGGACATATAACTTGTTATCTTTTTTAATTTATCATGCCTCCCACATACTTTTATTATCCATGGTATGAAACTATATATTAATGCTGTAAATAGAATTATTTAATCTATTATTTCCATTAGTTTATATAAATTACTTTTCTTTTTTTAGTGCATTAATTATCTTATCCATTTTAAATGAAAGCTTATTGTAAAAAAATTTTTAATTAGTATTTTATTTAGTTATCATTTTAATTAGCTAAGCATATTTGACACTGATAATGCTTTGCTCTTTGTATAACTATTATAAAATTTATGGCTTTAATTATAGGTTTTGTATAAGTTGAAGAAATTATTTTTGCCTGAAGATCTGTGGCAAGTGCATTCAAAACTGTTCTTGAGATAAATAATTAATAGCGATCAATGAAATCTATTTTAAAACTAAAACTAAACACTATTTTCAGCATTTTTTATGTCTTTACATTTGTATTTATCATTTTTAGCAAGATTGTATTAATAATGTTATATTTATGAACTTTGTTTTTAAAATATTGTATCACTACCTTGTTAAGGTTTCAGTGTTTTGGTGTTATATTCAAATAATAAAAAGATTAAATAAAAACTGGAATGCACTCCTACTTTTTAAAACTTTAGCTGTTTTCAAATGTTTTTTCCAGAATTTTATATGCTGAGATACCTGGGAAGATGAAAAAATTATATGAAGAAGGTTACAAAATTGTTGTATTTACAAATCAGGTATTGGCATTTAACCTTTTTAAAATTTAAAAACAAATTGATTTATGAAATTGATTTAAAAATTTAATAAAATTTATCATCATTTGTCAGTAGTTATTTTACTTTTAATTTATTTTCAGTGTAAAAATTGCTTTTTTGTGTAAAATGTTTCTATGTTACATCCGTATCAGGCTTCTTAATCATCTAGATATCATATGTTATATGAACAGATTAGCTACAGTTGACTAAATGTAGAGCTTTATTAATCCCCCCCCCCAAAAAGAAATGGCTCAGAATATTTAATTTTTAAGTAACCAATTAAATAATAAAAATGTGATTCAAATTCAAAGATTTCATTAATGCATCAAAATGAAACTTTATGCATTCTGTAGTCCATATTTACTTCTTATCATCTGAACTATGCTTTTCTTTATGCAGAGACATTTGGAGAATATTTGTAACTTCAAGTGATAATAATAATAAATTTATAATGCAATAAAACTAATATGTATTACAATTTTGAATTAAACTCACAAAGTGAAAAAGATTTATTTTTAAAGTACAAGTTTTATTTATAAAATAACCCCCTGAAAAAAAAATTATAATTTATTGATTCTCTGTCACTTTTTTAAGGTGTTTTATACACTAGAAACATCTATTCCCTATTTGAGTCTACATTCCATTCTTACACTTCCAAACTGCAATCAGTCTGACTGATGCCAAATCAGCAAGTTGTTGTCATTTCGTATTACATTTACCCCATACACTTACAGCATAGAATGCAAAGTTATTTGCCTACTTGATCAGGCAGGATATAAAATCTACACTTGATATGCCAAGTGTTTGAAAATTCATTTTGCAATAAGATGGAACACAGTATTCGTGAAGTTTGCACAATTCTTATGAAGTAGGTATTAAGGGAGTTTATGTACACTATTTACAATTGGAGATTTATTAACACTTAGTGTTGTGGTAAATTATCATGGGTCTCTTCAAAGTCATTTCTAAGGTAGCATTAATTAGTGATACAAGCAAGGTTACAGAATTCAAATTCTTTTAATCTTTGGAAGCATTTATGTGCTGTTGTCAGAATGAAATCGTGCATGCAGCCAGCATTTAGTTCTTAATGTATTTTTCGATTTTTCACAAACCAGAGTGTATTGATGATGGATCAAAGCCCCCCCACACTTTGTTCTGAAATGTGTCAAACATTTTCTGGTTTCTTTTGAATGTGATAGCCACACTGGCACTGTATGCATTAAGATAATGTTGATTATCAGTATGAAAAAACACTCATAGATGCTTTCTCACATAGGGGCAGGCAGCAACTCAGGATCTCTTGAATGAGAGCTGCAGTCTGATGTACATCTTCATTGAAAGCTTGTTTATATACAATTGCCTCTTAAACAGCATTCCAAAGTTTATGTTGCATGTTTTTAATTTTCACTCATCGACATAGTCTCGAAATCCACTAACATGCAGGCCCAACTGTAGTATTTTCAACATCTAGGCTTTCAGTCTAGTTGCCACCCATTTTAAATTGAATATACAGTAGAAATCCGCAATGCTTGGGACCAGAGGTTGTGCAGATTTTAGGATTTTGCAGATTTCAGGACAGGAAAGCTAAATATTCAGACTAGAAGGGCAAAATAAATAAAGGCATATTAGATACATTTAATTAAATTATTATATACAATAATATACATTATTACATTAATTTATTATATGCATTGAATTATTATATATATATATACTATTATATTATTCATGTATATTAGTGATTACAGGAATATTTTAAAGCATTAAGGACATATACAATAAAGACATATAATATTAAAAAATAAGGGATATTAATAAAGCATAACATTTTTCTGATTGAGGTTTGTTTTAAAACTTTAGGGTGCTCCAGAGTAAGTTTCTTTTGTAAATTCTATAGGGTCATAATCTCTTGCTCTGTGACACAGCTCTGTTCTAAATATTTTAGGTATTTTTCACCATGTTCAAAACCCTCATTAAAAGATATTTTCTCCCTCCTATCAAATTCACTATCTGTGTCAGTGTTGGAGTCGTTTTCTTGCTGTGGCAAGTTCAAAACAGACCCAATGATTTCATCATCGGTTATTTGATACGCTAGTGTTGGCTCATGTGAACACATCATTCATATTAAAAGCCTCTTCTGGGATAAGATTTTTTTCTGCCACTAACACAGAATCATTATTATTCGGTAATTATGACGTTATAATTGGATAAATATTTTTTCTTTGGTATTTCATTCTCCATGCTGTGGTTTCCAGAACCTATAAATTGAATGTTAATGTTTTGAGAGGCAATACGGATTTCAGGTTGGCAGGTTTTCGGTATTTGACTGTATTACTAAATTCAAAGTGAAATATCTGCCTGTGCTTGGAACCAGCCTTGCTAATATGTAACAAATATCCTTAAATTATGATTTATAATCCTTTATGTATATATTTGAGGATGGTACAACACTGGTTCAGATGATTAATATTCTATTATAGTCAAAAATCTGTACTTATCCTTTTTATAAAATTAAATGCAGCAGAACTCAGGATATCAATCTAACTGGAAGCACAGTCCATTAAGATATTAAAAGTTCAAGCATTGGGTTGTTATTTTTTATTAACCAGATACCATGTTATTGTACTGTGAGGGAATTTTTTATTTTTGTATTTTATTTACAACTGAAGTTAAAAAAGTTCTTTTTCTTCCATAAAACAAAATACAAAATTGCCAACTTTTTCAAATTATTTTTCACATATCTAAATGAACTTTTTAACTTATTTCAAAAATAATAATAATAAATTGTAAAAAATCTTCATTTGCAAAGTTTTCCCTAAAACTGAAAACAATCTTGTTTTAAACGTTACTGTACTAAACATTTTTTTTTTATTTGCATGAAACAATATGTAATCAGTTTCTGCATATTTGTCCAATGTTGTGAGACTATCATATTCTTCCATATCAATGAAATAACTTAGTAAAGAAATCTAATGTAGGCACCTCGTGATTTCCTTGTATGGCCTGTTAAATTATACATATTTTTCTGCACATCATTTAAATTTATATCCTCGTATTATTTAGTTAATTGATCCCTCAAGGTAAGTTGAAAATGACAAATTTTGAAATTAAGTGTACCGGTCAGTTTTTGTCATGTGAGGGTCAGACTTCTTAATAATTTTATATTTTCATAATGAGCATAAAATTTTCCCAAATGTAAGAGTCAGGAGATTGCATTAAAAGTTAGATTTCGTTATTCCTCAAAAATTATTATTATTATTGTTATTATTATTTTTTTTTTAATTTGGCATTGCCAAAACATGAATATTTTTGCAATTTAAAATATGATTGTGAAATTAAAATCCAACTAAGACTTTTTAAGCTGTATAAGGGGTTGTATATATATATATATGTAGAGAGAGAGAGAGAAATATAAGCTGTATAAGGGGTGTTATATATATGTGTGTGTGTAATGTAAGAAATTTAGAACCAATTTTTCACAAAGACCAAAAATTGAAATTCGTAAGTAATAAATTTAAAAAAATACTGTAACTGCAAAAAAGAATTTAATAAATGTTAAAACCAAAACACTTCAAACAAGCAATACCCCAATTCAAAAAATCAAAGAAACTTAAAGAAAAAAAAAAGTTTTTCTTTTGGTTTCAAAATTATATCTTTTGTTGCAATTTTTCACCTTTTGAGGGATTACTTTCTTGCCATTAAATTTTAGTTTCGCCAATGATGCCAAACTGGCAAACTTAAACGTTGCCACTGTAACAATCTTTTGCGTAGTTTTGGTAGTGTTTTAATTGAAACAAAGTTTTTAATTTTTTCTTGTGAATTTTTGTTCCATTTCATTTAAATTAAGCCTTTTTTGAAGTTTCAAGTCTTTGGATAATGTTCTGTTTGTTTAAAGGTAAAATTTTGATTTGAATTTTCACTGTTTTTCTATTTGATTATCTCACTTATGTTTTCTGTTTACAGTTAGTTCTTTGAATAGAGTTCAAAGGAAACTAATGGGGGGGGGACTAATAAACTAATAGGAAATCAATCGGAAAAAAAATTGATTAGAATTTACTTTTTTTTTCCTTGCTTTGGAGAGGGGCCAGAATTTTTGGGGTGAACTATTATAATTAAAATACATTGAAATGGTTTATTGGTTAATTCTGGATATAAAAAAGCTAGGATTTTTGTGGAAAAGACATTTGAATTGATTGTAGTGTTCCTCCTCCTGACGAAGTTGGTTGAATTCTATTCTATTGTTTTTTTTTTTATTATTTCATTGATTTTTTGAGGTGGGGTATTGCTTGTTTTAAGTGTTTTGGTTTTCACATTTGTAAATTCTTTTTTGCATTTATAGGATTTTTTACTTATGAATTTCAGTTTTTTGGTCTTTGTGAAAAATTAGTTCTAAATTTCTTACTTTATGTCTTTACTGATAATTTTTGAGCAGTTTAATGCATGAAAATACTAGGCATGATTATATTATGTTTTTTAAAAAAGTTATTTTGTAATTATACATAGATAGGTAATGTTATGAATTTTATACATAGGTAGATGATTTTAGTGCAATTATATGTGAAATTGTATTTTTCTGTGTAGTGTAACATGAAAAATCTAGAGAGACAAGCTAGGCCAGAAAAGTAACAATGCAGGGACAGGTCTCTTTAACATTGAGTAAATAGGTATTTCGGTAATTTGTATTCGGTAATTTGTTTGGCGCCAAAAGTCGCCAAACTTAGCGACATTTTTACTTGGTCCCTGTATCACTGTAATATGCATTGTAATTGAATAAATGTAATTTCCGGAAGAAACGGCCTCGGCGTTTACATGTTTGAAACTTAAATTTTCAGCTGGTGCGGCGTTTAGGTGCACTAAAAATATTTCCTATGATGATCATTGTACATAGTTTGAATGGAGTTCATTGTGTATAGACTGGTCCTGTTCCCACACAAAAGACCACTTAGTTGCTTTTTGCGAACGTTATTTTGTTTACATTCTTTCCCTTGAACGGACCTACATGCCTTAGTCACCCTAAACAACAAGATCTCAGAACAATAACATTCTTCCCCCTTTCAAATCAGCATTCTCATCAGTTTGAATAGACTCTCTCCTCTGCTATTCGATGAATCTTCCAGGACCCATCCTTTCCCCACCCCTGCCTTTTCTGCAATTTTTTTCAAAGGTGGACATACTCCACCTGCCTCGCAATAACGAACTCTGACGTATTTCCCCTTCAGCATGAATCGATTTTTCTTGGCATTCTGCCAGATACAGATCCCATCAGTTTGGGTACAAGTATTTGTTGGATAGTTTTTAAGTAAGAAGGGAGCGAAAATTTTTGAAAATGTCACCTAAACGGCACAGAAGCTATACTGCTGGTTTTAAGATTAATTTAATTTCACGTGCTGAAGAAATTGGAAATAGAGCAGCAGCTTGAGAGTTTGAAGTGGACGAGAGATGTATTCGACGTTGGATAACTGAAAAAGAAGAACTTAAAAATATGCCACAACAAAAACGAGCCAAAAGAAGTAATACTGTAAGGTGGCCGAATCTAGAGGACAATCTTGCAGACTGGATAAAGGAGCAACGAGGAAAGGGAATGGCAGTTTCGACTGTAAAAATTCTTTTTCAAGCAAAATTTATAGCAAAACAAATGAACATAAATGATTTCAAAGGAGGGCCTTGCTGGTGTAGCAGATTTATGAAAAGAAAAAAATATTTCTGTGCATACTAGAACAACAGTCGGGCAACAATTACCAATGGACTGGCAGGATAAAAAAGCATCTTTTCTAAAATATGTGACAAATATTGATAAATATATTATTGATAAAAAAAACTTCTTCGGTCACAGATAATAAATATGGATGAAACACCGTTAGCTTTCGACTCTCCTGCAAACAGAACTATTGATGAAACTGGTGCAAAAACTGTATCTGTGCTTACGACGAGGCATAAAAGAACGTGATTTACATGTGTGTTAGCTTGTGCCGCAAACGGTGACAAGCTAAAGCCGATGATAATTTTTAAATGAAAAACTATTCTGAAGGGAGATTTTCCTAATGGAATAATTATTTGTGCAAATGATAACGGCTGGATGTGCAAAACAATTATGCATGAGTGGCTACAAAAAGTTTGTAGCCACTCATGCATAACTCATGCTCATGTCGTAAGGGATCTTTTTTCCAACCAAAAGAGTTATTGATAATGGATTCTATGCGTGCTCATTTACTTGAGTCAGTGAAAACCAGATGTCAAAAATTGTCTACGACCGTAGCAATAATTCCTGGTGGTTTGACAAAAATCTTACAACCATTAGATTTGTCAGGTAATAGATCCTTCAAAGCTGAAGTCCGAAAGCGGTGGGAGTGTTGGATGAGTGAAGGATTGCATACGTATACCAAAAGCGGTAAAATGCGTAGAGCATCTTATGAAGAAGTTGCAAAGTGGGTAGTAAGTGCGTGGAAATCGGTAAAATCATCGTCAATAATAGCAGGGTTCAAAGAAGCTGAAGTTATATCCTTAGATAAAGGGACTGTAAACCAAGAGAATGAATGTGACGATCTGGAAGACTTGGACTTAGATCAAGATTTACTAATTTTTTTTAATTCGGATAGTGAGGAATCAGATTTTGATGGCTTCATATGATGTATAGGTTGCTGTAATACCTTTTGTAAGTAAAATTTAAAATTTCCTTTTGTCGTCCAAATTTAATATTTCGTTGTTGCAACATTTTTTATAATATAGTCTGAGTATTACAAATATGGACTTCTTTAGTGGGTAAATATGAGTATATTTGTGAATGTAAATATATTTTCAACATTTCTTACCTTTAATTTATTTTTGAGTTATGGTTTTATTTCATGCATTTTTCTTAACTGATATGTCATATATCAGGACATAAGTTGAGATTTTGCATCTATACGGCCCACAACGATGTCATGCGCAATTTAATCTATTGCGGCGTTTACGCTGATGCGGCATTTCTGCGTAATTTTAATTTTTTTCCCGCCATTTTTCTCAAGTGCGCCATTTACACTGATGCGGCCTTTCTTCCGGAAATTACGGTAATTATTATATTAGCTATAACCATAATTAGACCCTCATACTGCTTTCCAGTAATTTCAAGAAGCAGAAAGTACTAAAAATATCTCTACAACCGGATGAAAACTGTATAAGGTTGAAGAGAGCATCTGCTCTTGGTTGTTGTTGTTGCGAGTTCTTAGTTCAGCATGAGTTTGGAGTACTGAGATATATCCGAGTTAGCTTCCTCTTTAGATGCTCTTTACCATTTCATTGTGTATAACGTTCTTGGTAGTTTGAAGTGTAACTACTGACTGTACTCTTTGATACTATAACATCTCTACAAGTATTTCTGTGGAAAATTCCAGAATTCTGAAATGTTTCTTTTGATAAAATTAATTTTATCGATCTATCATCCGGACCTGTGTGCATTCATTCTATTATGAACCCATATGCACGCAACAATATGTATACGTTTGTCATTGCCAATTACAATAAAAATTGGAGATGCACAACTAGGTGTCAGCAGTTCCATATACAAAATTTAAATGTTCTAAAACTAATCGTTTTTGAGTAATGCGAAATGCATACATACATACCTATCTACAAACATCATGAAATGTCCAATTCAAAAAAGTCCCTATTGAATCCATTTTACAATCTTTTTTTTTTTTCTTTTTAAGAGTGCTTTATTTTGTCTCTACATACAGGCATTACACAAAATAATCACTAAATGGATTCAAGATCAGTCAGTATGGATATTTTCTTTTAAATATGATACTTGAAAACTTTTACGTACTTCCTTTACTTTATACGAGGAAGTAAAAAATGCTGTGCTTTTTAATATTATTTTAAAAACAATAAAAAGTAATATAAACATATATAAAGCATATAAAATATATGAACAACAAATATAATTTTGCTTGATATACAAAAAAAGAGAAAATCAGGATAGTTTTAATTCCACGTGCTTATGTAAATTGTAAGTTTTCTTTACTTACATTATTCTTCATTAATTCAGAAAGCTAAAAACTTATTTCTTTCAAATCTTGACACATAAAACTTCAAAATTTTAATTTTAGTTACATATAAATATCATATTCCCTTATGAAGTAATTGTTGTAAAATGTACATTTTATTTTTCTTAGAAAGGCATATCAAGGGGTAGAACTTCTGCACCAGAATTTAAGAAAAAAGTGGAAAGAATTGTTCAGAAACTTGGATTACCAATTCAGGTTCTGGTATCTACAGGATCTGGAAGATACAGAAAGCCGAATACAGGAATGTGGGATTATTTTGTTCAAAAATGTAATCAGGGAATATCTGTAGATGTTTCTTCATGCTTATATGTTGGTGGTTAGTATGTATAGTATATATATACTATATATCTGTATATTAGATAGATAGATATATCATAGACCTAATTCTTCATATTTTATTATGCATAATTAGCCATTTGTTGATTAAAAAGAAAATTAATGTACAGTGTTATATGAAATTAGTATGGTTTCAATTTTCTGTAGAAAAAGTGCTCAGTAATCCTTATTTTTAATAAAACTAATGCTCTATTGCATCATCTGGATCAGAAGTGCTTGTCTGATTCTGTGAAGCACTGTAGTTGTAAACAAGTGTATAGCTAAGGAGCCCATGGAGCTAGGAAGTAAGAAGGAGAGGCCCCTAGCTGGTTTTCTCCGTACGCTGCTTTGAAGCACTGGAAATCCCTGCGTGGTGACCAAAACATTCGGTTACTTACCATTAAGATCAATGGGTTTTGACACAATCAGATGTAAATAAATTGTAATTACATCGTAAATATACATATAAATGTATATATTTTCTTTTTCTACAATATTTCAAAGTCCTAAGTATGTGAAAAGAATACATTTTTAAGCAGCATTTCATTCTGAACGGAATTAAATGCTATACTTTTCACAGAACAGTTTGATTTGAATGAAATATTTTCACGAGTTTTCATTAATGACATTAGAAAAACATTTTAAGGTAATTCGATTTTATTCTGTTAAGGATTACAAAAATTAAGATTAAAGTTTATTGTATTATTAATATTAGAATTATACTTTATTTCTTTTCTGTTTATAGAGCTTCTCCCTAACATTTTTTCTCAAATATGACATGATTTTTTTAGCTTCTGAGGCATCTTTTAAATCAAAAAATCCAAGTCAATTCATAATTAATGATTTATTCGGTCCATTTCAAATTAAAGCACCTTTTATTTTAATAATAAAATATGTTAAATAGTTCTAATAAATTTCTTTTTCTCCCCACTTCATATTCCCTTTGTATTATTGTTATTATTTTCTTTGTCTATAAATGAATTTTAGGATATAGTGTAATTACTCAAAAATAAGACCGTCCCTTATTTTGCTATTTTTTGTTTTATTTAGAAAGAAAAAAATTGGATATTTTGATAAATGGAATTGCAGAATGAGAAGAAGTATAATTATTATAATATAGAGAATAGTTATATTGTTTAAATACTAAAAAAACCATTCAGGTAATTAATCTTACATATATATAAACTGCATAACTACTACTAGTTGTAACAGCCACATCTAATTATGCAGTTTCTATGTAGGCATACCTGGTGTTATGCAAAATTCGAACTACATGCAGGCCTGGATGTGACAAGCAAATGAAGTAAGCAGCTACTTGACAAGATGAGTGCTGCTCATGGTATCACTAACAGCCAAAAGTAAAATGGGTAAGAATACAGATCTGCGTGCATTTAATCTTGGCCAAATTGTTAGGGTCCAACAAATGGGTCACTATATTTCAGAAGTAGTGCAAATATTAGTATTTTCACGTACCACTGTATCAGTGGTGTACTGTGATTATGTCAATTCTGATAAAACCATCCCTGTCAGGGTCAACTGCCTTGGACAACAGTGTGTGACAACCAAGCTCAGCGCCAGTTAGCCTGCACTGCAACAGTAAATAGACTGCCCGCAATGCAACAGATCACCCATCAATTTAACACTGGCGCATAGCAACGTGTAAGCTGCCACACTGTACAAAACCATCTCCTCTAATTGGGGTACATGTCGTAATCATCCTATGAGAGTCCCTCTGCTGACTGTGCAAGATATGCCATAATGATTAGTCTTATCACGGAAACTTCCCAATGGACTGTCGAGATGTGTGGAAAATGTTGGCTGGAGTGATTAATCAAAATTCAACATAGTACATGCTGATGGCAAAGTACATGTATGGTGTAAACCATATGAAATGATGGATCCTTCCTGCCATAGGCATCGTCTGTTATAGGTGAGCATTACAGGATATCCTTGACAACCATCTGCTCCAGTATCTTCATTTAGGACAGTCCACTGCAGAGATTATCTTTCAACAAGACAGTGCACCATGCCATCACTCCCGAATTGTGCCAGAATGATTGGATGAACAGACCTGCAGATTCATTCCTGGCCATCAAGGTCACCTGACCTGAATCCGATCAAGCACATCTGTGATGCAATAGAGAAAAATCTTTGAGGCTTTGACCACCTTCCATCTAATCTTCGGGAATATGGCAGGTTGTTCAGGAGTCATGGATACGTATGGCTTCCCTTCACTTCCAATACTATGCCAAGATGAATCGCAGCCATCATCAAGGCAAAAGTTGATGCTACATGCTACTAGACAGGTTCCCTAATTCAATTGCTCAGTGTATATCAAAGTTCTTAGCCCACAGCTAATGGTGCTATTATTTCTAGAAAATACTGAAAGAAGAAGAGAACTAAAATCATATTTCTCAGAATTACTAAGATAAAATAAATGCTTAGTTACATCTTTATTTCTTAAAATTTATTGTATAATGTAAGAAGGGTCTTAATTTAAGGTGGGGTCTTGTTTTTGAGTAAATACAATAACTGTATTTAAAATGAAATCAAATAAATCTTGATTAAATTATTTGTAATGTGTAAGTGCCTTTTGATGAGTTATTTATGTGCAAACTATAAATTTAATGAAAAAAATTAGAGAGTTGTGTAAACAAAGTGCAGATAAACATACCTGTAATTTGCAAAATTCTGTAATCCGTGGAACCTGCAGATTATCAGACTAGTTTCGATCCAAACTTTTTTCTCTGTGGAACTGTGACATATTTCCTTTCTTACATAAGCCGTTGTTTTACTCAGTCTTTTTTTGCTTTTAAATGTAAATTAATCCTAGATGATAGGAGGATCCTAGAAGATGTAATAAACCCAGGTGATTTATCTTCTTCCATGTAAGTAATATTATGGCAACAAATTTGAAGATTCTAACAGATTCAGCAGTACATTGAACGAAAGTCTCAAATAATTTTTCCCCCTTTTAGCTTGTTTTCAGTTTTAGATTCTGATTTTTTACCACCTTTTTGATATTCGGTGACATATATTTTTCCCTATTTGAAATAATAGAATCCTTTTGAGCTCCAATAGTGACTGAACCTGATACCAGCAGTGATTGCTGAAAGTCTTGTCAAGAAATGAAACCTTGATTATTTTATATTGAATTTAAGATAAATTGAACTTTTTAATAGTTAATATTTTTAATTTCTTGAGCAGCCATAAAAAGGAAAAATATTAAAGGAACTGACACTTAACATTACTTAATACTATTATATAAGCTCAGGCCAGCATTAACTTTAATTAATATAATAATAATAATTTATTTCAATGTATTTAATGTTTGACATTATTTATTACCTAGTTAATGTTTGATAGTCTTAATTCCTGTAATTCTAAAGTTTCTATTAGTTATCAAAAAATTGTATTTCGTATTTTCATTTTTATTAATTTTCAAATTGCTTAAATTACTTTTAATGCATTCTTTTTTAAATAAATTTTCTCTGTCAAATTTTAAGTTGTAAACTAATGAAATACTTATGATAACTTTTAACAGATGCTGCAGGAAGACCCCAGAATTGGGCACCAAAAAAGAAAAAAGATTTCTCTTGTGCTGATAGACTTGTGAGTGAAAGCTTAAATTTCTTATCTGGATGAAGTAAATCTTAACTTTTCTTAACTGACATTTTAAAATTACTGTGTGAAACATTTTAAATGACATTTACGTTTCTGTGAGTTGATTATCTATTTGAATAGTTTGTCTGTAAAACATTTTCAAATTTTCATTTTAAAGATATTAGTGTTATTCAAGCTATTCTAAAAATACTTTGTTTATAAACAATAATTCACTCTAAAAAAGAGTCATAAGTACTTATCATTTTTTAAAGTTTATATATATATATTTTTGTTGTTTGTTTACACATTTTGCTTTTTAAATTTTTATTTGTTGGTAATTAATGAAAATATATTTTATTTAATTGCTTTTAAATATTATTGTAGATTTTTTAAGTATAATAATTCTTTATTGTGGTAGAATAAAATTTGGAGCTTTTCTATTGTAGAACAATACTTGCGGAACTATTTTCTACTGAAAAATATGTATACCAACATTGACTATTGGACTGAACACTGTTAAATTATATATAGTGTTCTGTTTTCAAAGTAAATATTGTCAATAAAATATTTTCATAGTGTGTCATTCAATACAAATGAAAGTTTTTTAAGTGTTGTTCTTTGGTTATTGAAATAACTAAACTAAGAGGTATACTTCCTATGTTTAAAAACATTTTACCCTAGTGAAAATAACCTCATGATGACAATGTATTTACTCACTGAAAATATAATGTTGGTGCATATATCTTTCTAGAGAAAATTGTTTAACATGTATTGTTGAATAACAGAAAAGATCCTAATATTTTAATTGAAAATAAAAGTGTTTTTCACCATCATAACATTCTTTATTTGTAGTTTGCATTAAATATTGGAATAAAGTTTTATACTCCTGAGGAGTTTTTTCTGGGTCAAAAGCCTGCACCATACAACATGCCAGTATTTGATCCTGTGAGTATATAAAAATCCATTGTAATGTTATTTTTAAAATTATACTTTATTTGCAATGCTTAGAAGTATTTTTCAGCTCTAAAATGTAGGTTCTCATTCAGACTAACATTATTACTCTTATTATATAAATTCTGTTACTTTAATATAATTAGCTATTAAACAGATTGTAGGCTAATATAAATTAGTTATTAAACAGACAGTTAATATAAATTAGCGGTGAATCTTCGAATTATGGTAACTTGGCGGTTTTTTGGCGAGCAACCCTGCTACAGCAACCTGCCAGTTTTTTTGGGGGGGACGCCATTTTGTTTTCACGAAGTAAAGTTTTTTTTTTTTTAACTCAGCATTTTTTCCAACAATCTGCTAGCCGAATTACGTTTATACTAGAATTTTTATGGAACAAAAGTGCTTAATCATGACGAAGATTAGGTGCGAAATTGTTTCTAAGTGCTTATTAGCTAAAATCACGATCGGAATTTTCCGGAAAGTAGTGGAACAAACGTGCACAGAAATTTGTTTTTACTGGGCAAAGTTATATATGAAACATGTAAATAATTTTTCTCGTAAATTAGAAAAATTTGCACAAAAATGCAGGAAAATTTTGTGAATCTTTGAAGTTGGTAAAAAAGGACATATATGAAATTACCTGATTGCTAAAAGTACGTATACTATGCAAGCTTTTATATGTTCAACTTGCATATACCCTTTGCAAGGATGAACATTTGCACGTATAAAATAAATAAAATATGCAAGAAATTACATTACTTTTCTTTTCCCTCTAAATTATCCATTATAAAAGTCACCTGCGAATTTATAAGGCAAACATTAAAAATGGTTGCAAATACTTAGTGTCAAATATTTAACTTATTTCCATGCAGGTTTACGTGTACTGAAATGGATTGCAAAATGCTACAAACGCGTAATGCACAAAATGACTATCATTTAATTAAAATATAAATAAATTAAAGAACACTAATTAAAATATAAATAAACATATACATTAAATTAATAAAAATTATTATTATTATTATAATTTTTATCGCCTTACTAAAATGTCGCCAAACTATCAGTTACCATATTCCAAAGATTAGCCAAATTAGCTATTAAACAGACTGTAGGAACTTTCTAAATAATAGTTCAGAAACGATTGTTCTAGCATGATTTCCATATTCAAATAGCACATTCCTAAATTCTAAAGATTTTGCCATTCCTTAATTTTGTTGCTCAGTGCTTCTCTAAATTCTAAAAATTTTGCCTTCCCTAAATTCTGCCACCCGATGCAAACACTCCAGCTGTGGCACAGGTCCTTGCCGTATCTGAATAACGAATCAGTTATTCTCAATCCAAAGAGCACTAATTATAATCTTTTGGCCTATGTGTATCATTTACAAAATCTCCCCCCCCCCCGTGGGAAAAAATTTCGGTTAAATTTCTTCTTTGATAATCATGTGGGGATGAAAGCACTGGAGAAATATCAAATGCACAAGGATAAAACATGAATAAAAAAATCTGATCTGTACACCATGTGACTTCCTTGTATGGAATATTAAATTATATGCATTTTTTGCTGCATTTCATTTAAACTTATTTCCTCAAATTTCATTAGAGATGTATTTCTCATGCACTTAATTCAGTTCTCACTTCATAAAAAGGCAAAAATACATAAAACCTCAAAATATCTTTATTAAAAATTGAAAAATTAAAAGAAAAAAAATCTGAGCTTTCAGATTTTATATAATGCCCGAAGGTTTTTTTTTTTTTTTTTTTTTTTTTTTTTTTTTTTTTTT
>KK121646.1:430770-454885 GCA_000611955.2 Stegodyphus mimosarum | reverse complement strand
TGTTTTGTGTGTTACCTTTTTTTGTTAAATATCATGTTCTTCACACGTAAACCATAAAATTCAATTCAACAGCAATATCACAAATATATATATATATATTACGTTAAAGAAAAAACATGATCCTTGCATGAAGACTATGTTGTCCAAGTTTTTCTTATTTTTATTCACAACACATCTCATGCATAAACATATTAGACTGAATCAGGTACCTGATTAATCAGGTAATCCGAGAAAAAGAATAAAGAATAAACTAACCTAGTAAACAAAAAATATCTGTTCCGAATTCTAAATCTTTGTTTACATAAACATTTATTGCAAGGCCTGCCTTTAAAATGATATCAGATGATTGCAAATGCACGATCACCAGACATCACATGATCATTTTATTTTCAACGAAAGTGAATCAACACAAAATGCCAATTGACATTAACAGCCCTTCTGGGCAAATTGCTGCTTTGGGCTAACACAGAAACAAGCAGTTCGGGTAGTGGGCAAGAAGGCAGCTCTTTCGGTGTACAAAACTAAGAGTTTCTTCTTGGTCCCACTCACCAAAAAAATACTAAAGGTTCAGAAAGACTTTCGCTATTCTGTAAATTTCAAATGTAAACAAATATGGCTGCTATGGAAAAAAATTAGGCTTAGCCGCACTTCAACAACCTTTAAGTTGTTGATAATTCTACAACTGTTGCTTGCAGATTAACTAAAGTCATAAAAACCTTAACTGGAAGATAAGAACAATATAATTTAATCATTTTTAAAGCATAAAATGTGAAATTTATCAACATATAAGAATAACAAAAAAAAACTCATAATGCCAAGTAACATTGCAGCCGATTGCAACCAAAAAGGTAGGTGCACAACTGCATAATATAACAGCCCTATATACAAAATTTCAATGTTCTGAGGCTACTTGTTTTTGCGTTATGCGAGATACATACATAGGTACGTACAGACGTCTAAAAAAAAACTCTTCTAAATCCATTTAAATCCTTTTTGCAACCCGTTTTGGGAAAAAAGAGTCTTTTATTCTGTGTTACAGATGTCTCGCAAAAACATCGTTAAATTGCTTTCAATAGTGGTCAAATAGGGTATTTTTGTTGAAATATGATACCTGAAAATTTTCACGATTACAATACTTCTTTTACTTCATACAAGTAAGTAAAAATTAAAATTAAAATAAAAAACTGAAAAGTTTTAGGATTGTCTAAAAAGGTTTGTTAAGATTTTTTAGGCTTTCGCTGAGCTCGCATTCTACCCGTCTGCTCTTGCACTCACTCCTGCTAACCCTCCCTTTTTTCTCTTCCTCTTTTTAGCCTTGTTATCAAGCATTCTTTTATTCACACTTGTGGTGCATATAGTTCAATGACAAAATTTTTTAAAGCTGCTTAGTATCATATGTTTAGAATTCCTGGTGCAGTGTTAAGGGTTGACATATATTTTTAATTTTGTTTTTTTCAGTCTTTTCTCCGTTTGGCATACCAATATGTCTTTGGTTTATTTAATATCATGTTCTTTGCAATTATGCCACATACCAGTCAATTCAACAGCAAAGTCACAGAATATTTAAAAACTGCATATCTTTTTGATTCCTGATAGAGTAGTAGAGGTTGCCATACATATTTTTATAGTCGCTATATTATTTTTTTAAAAACTCACAGGTGATGTGACCAACCACCTAAAATAGTTATCATAAAAAAGAAAAAGTATATAATGATTTTAACAAGTCCAACTAGTGTAATTTTGTAAAAATATTGAATATTTCTAATTAGACATCTCATGATTTTAATAAATGTTTATTTAAATCAATCATAGTAAAAAGTAGAAAAAATTTCTTCTTAAGAACTATGTTTATTACTTAGTTTATTACTCAGTAACTTTTCAGATCAAATTTGAAAGTATCTTAAGCTTTACTGAAGGGCAGCATACTAACAGGGAAGATAAAAAATATTTTAAAAAATATTTTATTTCTGGCCACAGTATCACATCACTTTCATAGAGCAGAGTTTGTTAATTAAAATTGAAGGATCTTAACATTTCTCTTACGCTGGAGATGAAAATATTTTATATTGAATAGTTGTTGCCACTGCTTGCTTTCAAATGATTGAATATGTTAATAAAACATTCAATAAACTTTTACAAAAAATGAAAAATAAAATTCAAAATTTGGGCTTCGAGTTGCACATATTTGGGTAGAGGACTACACTAATCAAAATTATATGGCTCTAGGTAATGTCGTTTTTTCACAATCAAGGAACATACATACATGTGGATTTTCATTATTTAATTTCTTCAAAAATAATAATGCAGGGCAATAATATTTGATGGCAACAATTTGAAAAGTGATAGACTGTTTATAATGAACCAATGCAAAATCATATTTCGAGACTAATAGCCCCTTTTGGGCTTTACATTAAGTTCTCAGGGAATATTTGCTAGAATTCTGAGTTATAGATCTTTCAGATTTTGGATGTCTGGATTTTAACTTTTTACTGTATAATATTTGTTTAATATTGCACAAAGCCAGATTTCACATGTACACAGTGATCTATTTTTGCTTAGAATCAGAGAATTGCACAAATTTGGCACTGTACTCACTTGTGACATTCTGCACATAAAACACTGTGTAGCTATTTGTGACTGACATAAACAGACTACCACATTTGGCAACTGGTAGCTCATTAACATAAGAGTATCAAAGGAACTCTGTAATATCTATTTTTTGTGTGTGTGTGTGTGTGTGTGTTTAAAGTTGAATGTTTGTGCATTATCTCAAATATTTTTGGTTCTGTGGTTCTTTAATCATTCCTCCCCCCCCCCTCTGAAATTCAGTTTTCTTGCGACATAAGAAAATGAAGAAGGGATTTTTTTCCCCCCAATTTGAGAGTTCTTGAAGTAATTTTTTTTATTTTCCTTCCAAATCTGGTCAAATGCTGCATAAGTAACTTTTAAAATTGTTGAGTAAGTTAACTTTGCAAGTATTCAATGCATATATTGTTATTCCAGAGAAAATTAGGAGCTTCACCCTTAGCAGTAAAGTGTCAGCCTCCACCACAGAAAGAATTAACAGCTGATGCAATTGTATCATCTACCTCTGAGGTATTTATTACTTGTATTTAACTTTAAAAAAAATTAGGTAAAACTTTTTCTTTTTTATGTAAAGGTGTAGAACAGTGGTACCCAACCGGCTTTGCCTTAAGGGCTGCTTTTTCTGCCATGCCTCGTGGACATCTGGTGTTTCATGTTTGGAAAATAATGATTTCATGAAAATATGTGATTTTACTCTACGATTTTGTGTTTCCAGATAATAAGAAAAATTAATAACAATCTACAAAAAATTAAAGAAAATCCACTAAAAAAATGCAAATGTAGTGAAGTTCAAGCTAATTTTATTTCAAATAAGAAAAAAAAAAGCATTATGTACTTTTCTTTATTTTTTAATTACTAATACAAGAAAATGTAACTTTTAAATTGCCAAATATCTCATTAACTCAGTACTGCATTAAGTCATTATCTTGCTATTGTTAATATTTGATTATTGATGCTGATAACTTATTAAAATTTGGTATAAATTCTGATACACAACATGTGAGCACCACATTGCTTTTCACATGTGGTGGAGTCAGCATATTTCTGTATTTGCTATTTATTATTTTAAAATGTAAAGAAGCCTGTTTACAGAACTATGTTTTTGTGTTTAATAGGATCCATTAGTTTAAAAATTTCATCACTTTCATTTTCAGTGCTTTTGACAGTTATATCTGTATGAAGAGTAATAATCTCTTCAATTTAGCCTCTGAAATTACTACTGCTGTGTCTAATTCCAAGAAAGGATTTTTCATGATCTGTAAAATGGGCTCCTTAGAAAACATGTTTTGGAATCTTCTTTTAAATTCCAAGTAAAAGAAAAAAATTTAGTATGCTTAAATGGATCATACTTTAGAATAAATTCTGGGTCTAGAAATAAGGGTAAATGAAAGAAAATGTTGATAGTCTTACTCCAGTAAGTTGTTCTTTCACAAATCAATTTAAGCTACAAAAGAAGATATTTAGAACACACCATTTCTGTTGTACATTTTCCTTTTCCTTCCAACATGGTATTTAGGTCTTTGAGCTGTATATTAATATCGGTTGAAAATGCCAAGTCAACAAGCCACTCCATATCATTTAATTTTTTAATTGTCTTTGGATATGAGAGAAGTTTTAATTTCCAATAGCATTCTGACAAATCATGTTAAAACTTTCTCTCGATTTAGCCACCTTACT
The DNA here is from genome assembly GCA_000611955.2 of Stegodyphus mimosarum. NCBI lineage: Eukaryota > Metazoa > Arthropoda > Arachnida > Araneae > Eresidae > Stegodyphus > Stegodyphus mimosarum. The sequence continues at coordinate 450,622 of KK121646.1, read as the reverse complement.
TCTGCATGGTAAATCACCACACCTGCTATCTGGCTTATCAGCAAAGTTTGAAAAAGTCGAGGACTCAAGAGCTATCCTTGGATAAATATTTCAGTGCATACAATAACAGTTATTATGTGATTCAGTAGAGCATTTTAGAGGATAGATTTTCTCGTTGAGTAATACAGAGACATGGATTAAACTTGGAAAACATGTTATCCTGCTAACAGAGCCCAACAAATATGCTATTGGATCTCAGTCGTTCCTAATGCACCATCAGTAGAAATTGTGATGAGTTTTTTATTTATTGGTACATTCTATTCAGTAATATAGTTTTTAACGGTGCCATATATGTCTTGGCCTTGAGTGTGTTTTGCCAAAGTCAACATGGTCAATAATACTTCTTTGACGGAGAAGTTAGGAAACACATTCATATGAACATCAAAGTTTGTTGTGAGTCAGTAACATCAGTAGATTCATCAAGCTGTAGAGAAAAATATGTATATTTTTCTAAATCTGCTCTCATTTTTATATATATTCATTCCCCATATCATCCACTCGTCATGCCACTGTGTTTCATAACAGAGGCACATCTTTTATTTATGATATTGTTTCATTTTTGGTTTTTAAATTCGTGAAATAAAGAATCTGACATTGTCAGCATAGCTTCCTTCACCATGACACCATCTGAATAAACATTCTTTATGTGATGCAAGAATATAGCTTTGAAGGATGGTTCTGTGTGTTTCAGTGCTTCAGTTTTGAGAGTAAAAAGACTGCTTTGTTGAGGTTTTAAGAAAGATGTAAATGATTGAACATTATGTCTACATAAAGCAATCTTGAATAGATATTTACAGTTGAAATCATTACAAGTGATTTTATGATGATGTTCAACATTCGATCGCTTTGATACTGCTACTGGAGCTCTGAGCAATAAACAATCTGCTCTTTTGCCAATGTTTATAATGACAGCTCTTCCTTCTATTCATTTTCGAAGTGGTAGGTTTTCTATCTCTCTGATGACCTTAGCGTGTCATTCATGTCGACAAGCACACCACAAAATAACTAAAGTATTATTTTTAAACTTGTCGAAAACAGTGCATTTTAGTAGTCGCTATTGCAAATTGCCATCAACTAATTTCATTTGAACTGATGTCTGTTGGCCTGTGGCCGGAGGGGTGATTCATCATTTGTTCAGACATGCAGCAACACCAGGAGCAAACAGGGCTTCCTTAAAGCAGGAATTCTAATCCTGATCTGTCACATAGATAAAAATGCAAAAATGAGACAGAGTGAAGGAAATGGGGCATGCCAGTACGTGAACACAAATGTAAATAGTAGTAGTATAATTCTACTTTTTTATCATTTTTTTATATTAGGAATATAGTAAAAGTTTTGTATCTTGATGATATTGTGATTATGGTTGGTGAGTACCTAAAGATAGGATTGCAGCCTCCAGTTGGGCAGCACCGGTTGGGCACCACTGGTGTAGAATGCAGAAAAATAATTTATTTATTAAATATTCCTTTATAAGAAGAATTTTGTTGTATGTTATGTAGTTATTGCAAAATAATATATGTATTATAACACATATATTTCTTCTCAGTACATCTAAAATATCACGGGGCTAAAAATTAAGACAATGAAGTTTGATGAACACCAATTTATTAATGAAGTAATGCCCACATGAGAATAAAAGTGAGAGACTTTATAAGTTACATTGCTTGTATGTATAGTTTAAGCCTTAACTAAAAGTTTATTTGATCACATGATCTGTAAAAAAGAAAAGAATGTTTATCTTTTGATGAATCTCACATCACATGACCTAGAGCAGGTGCTCCATTTGAAGAATGACTCGCTTCTTGTATTAAATATTAAAAATTCTTGTATTACAATATTAAAAAAAAATTTTAACTGACTGATTGTGATTTTAGACAAAAGCTGTGTGTATTTTGTAAGCAAATCTAACTCAGATTTTTCTTCTTTAAGTGAATATGCTGATACATGTTTGATAAGCTCACAAAATGCCTGACATTTTTTTCCTTCTAAAATTAGTTTTATTATGAGGTTGAGTTTTGCTTAAATCTCTAGTAAATAAAATTAGCGCTATTCTAATATTTAATTTTGCTTAATTTTTAAATTCCAACTGGTGTGTTTTTATTGTGTCTGTTATATAATATTAAGGGTTTCATTTAGAGTGTCTTTCAGTAACAAACTGAAATCTGTTATAAATTTTGTTTTTTCTTCACACAGGTTGTAATTTTTGTTGGATATCCAGCTGGTATGTATTTTTTATCCTTTTGAACTGAGTTTTATAAAATAATTTATATAATTTAAAATTCAATTAAAAATATTTATTGTAGCAAGCACTTCATAAAAGTGCACCTATAACTGTTAAGCAAAAAAAAAAAGTCAGGGAATAATTATTATAAAGAAAAAGGATAATGAATGAATATATTTACTTAACATGAAAACTGTCCTGTGCAAATCTGAAAAGTAATTAGTAAAAAATCAAGCAAATACAAAACATTCTATATTTTTTTAATCTCATAACAAATGCAAAAACATGATAATTTTAAATCAACATCTTAATTATTTATTGTATTTAGTTTCATTATAAAGCATAGCAGTATGGACAAGAATTTTTTCTTTCATTTTACTTTTCTTTTAAGGAGTTGTAAAGCATTTAATGTTTTTAGAATAGAAAAGCGAAGTAACTGAATTAAAAAAGAGACTTAAGGGAATGTTAGAAATGAAAGTTAAAATTTTACCTTATATATGTGTGTGTGTGTAAATAAACCATAACTATTGGTAGTATTACTATTTTATTTATTTTGTGATCCGTGTTTATAACGTTTTGAAAATCTTTATTTGTTCTGATAGATACAAAATTTGGCATCATATTTACAAAAATATATTTAGTAATTTAAATGTCATGTTTATAAGAAAAGATGATATTACAAAGAAATTTTATTTGAAGATTTCTAATCATATTAACTTATCAAAATATTATTTAAATCTGTACTGAGATTCTTTACAGGTATATTTTTTAAGTTTCAAATCTGGCAAATGTTTGCATGTTAATAGATTCTATAAAAGTGTATTTTAAGTTTTATATTAGGAAAATATTTTACATGTTAAATTCATGTTACCTTGGCAGATATCACTATATGAGGTAACTGTGACATTAATGCAAGATCTGTAAATTAAAGGATGAGAATATTAAATTCAGGAAACTGTCGTATTAGTATTCTTCGACTGCCAGCTTGAGATGTGAAACCAGTTCTTCCACTACTAAAGCTGCAGGAACACATTTTGGTGACATTACTTTTCCTTCATAGTTGTTTCTTCTGAATAAATTCATTTGTATGCTTGTTCATCATGTAATATTCTAATACAGAAAGTCTTTTAGCATTAAACCTCACACTGATGTGGAGGAAAATAGCTGATTCTGTGCATTTAAATTGAATGATATCAGTTAAAATTAACTGCTAAATTCCTATGGATGGATTAAATATGAAGTTATCTGTAACTTATGGCAGCATTTTAAAGTTCGGAAAACCATAAAACTTTGCTTCGTAGTCAAATGCTTGCATTTTTTAATGCCTGGTTATACAATTTTGGCAGTTAAATTTTTAGCATTATGTACTTCTAAATAAACTGATTGGTTTACAGTGTGAAAAGAATATATGCCTTCTTTTTCATAATGCAAACTAATTTGATCATTAATGTCACTCTGATCACGATTTATTGTAAAAGTATAAGTAAAGTACTGACTAAAAACAAATGTATTGCTGTAACCTCAAATAATAAATTAATATAAATGAATGAATAGATAATTATAATATGAAACATATATGCCCACATGATAATATGATAAAAAATTAGTGTATGTGATGTAAAGTATTTAGTATTTTGTTTTATTTAATGCCTTTTAAGTAAGCTGAAAAATTTGAAGATAAATGAAACTTGTATGTAGAAAAAAATATTTTTCTGGAATAGAATTGATAACTTCAGTCTTTTTAATTTTTGTTTTATATATGTGTGTATGTATATATATATATATATGTATATACAGAGTAATTATAATTAAAGTTCCAAAATACTGTAAAAAAAGAACCACTAATCAGAATGATGTGAAATTTGAACAGAATATTATCGAAGAAGGGGGAAACATATGGCAGAAGAAAAATAAATAGTTAAAAATTTTAGCAAAAAGATGGTGTGGAAAGCATCAGAATATGTAAACGAAAATACCTGTCATGCGCACGACTCATTGCAGTTGTTATAAAAACGCTGGCTACACTTCGCTTCTAAGAAGTTCACCACAACTGTCTCAATGAAGGATTGTGTTCTTCACGTAAAGCCTTTTTTACAAGAACGATGACTGTGCATCATAGCTTTGCAGAAGTTGGGGACACTCAAGGATGTGAAAAGAGGCATTGGTCCAATGACTGCCTTTTGTCTGGAGGAAAGGATTCAGGAATTCGAAAAAACAGGTTCTTTTGATGTGCAATCTGGTAGAGGGAGGAAAAAAATTGGATCGACGTCAGATGAGGAAGTGACCACAGCAGTGCAGGAGGAGTCAATTGGTGGTGTGAAAACTGTGCACGAATTGCCTGAACATTGGGCATGCTTGGGAGCATGGTGCGTAAAATTCTGCGAAACATCTTGCATTGCTATCCATACAAAATTACCCATATGCAGGAGTTTCTTCATGCTGACCTGTCAGCAAAAAAAACTTTTATACCTGCCAGCAGAAGAGACTTTACAATTTCTTGCTCGCATGGAAGTGGACAATGAATAGCCATGAAAGGTTTTGTGGGTGGATGAAGTCCATTTCTGTCTCCAAGGTTTTGTTGTTACACGGAATTATTGAATATGGGCAACAGAAAATCTACTTGCAATTCAACCACTACCACTACATCTACATTCTACAAAGGTCATTGTGTAGTGTGGGTTTGTGGCATCCTTTATCATAGGGCTGTATTATTTTTTTTGAGGAGATGGGTGCTTTCTGTACCATCACTGGTAAGTGGTATGAAGGTTTTTTGTGCAACCACATCATTTTAGCTCTTCAACAGCGAGGATGTGTTGATTGGATCCCTTTTTTTTCTTCTTTTTTTTTTTTTTCCAATATGGCGCTCCTCTGCACATTACAAATCCAGTGAAGCAACTACTAAAGCAGCATTTCAGAATTGCTAGAATTATCAGCCATCATTTCCTTACAACCTGGCCATCCTGATCACCTGATCTTAATCTGTGTGACATCTGGCTGTGGGGCTGTTTGAAACATGTTGTGTTCAGTGCTCCAATCACAAACTTGGCTGAATTGAAGGCACCCATTGTGCAACACATTCTGAACATGACTCTGGAGATCAGTTGTGGAATATGCTGTTTCTCAGTTTCAACTTATTGCAGAAAATGGTGGACAGCATATTGAATATGTTTTAGGCCTATCTCACAAAACTTGAAAATTGATTTGAGTGATGCTTTTCATGTGGTTTTTGGCCTCAGGACACTGACAGCTGAACATCATTTAAAAGTCCCGAATTCAGAAAGTGAAATGACTCCTTTCATAAGATATGCTACCAAGAACAACCATCTCAAAAAAATCATAAATATAATGAACTTCCTGTCCACAAGAGGCACTGAGTTATGCAGCACAGCATAGAATAATATAGCATGGCTATTACTTAAAATATTGTATGTAAGCAGACCTGTAGCTGTCCTCCATAGCATGTAAGTGCGAAAGGCACCAATACAAAGCATTACAAGCAACGCCTGGCAAAGTCTTCTGTGAGCCCAGTGAGGTGTAATTATCTGGATAATTAGTGTGCCTGGACAATACCCACATTGCCAATGGTTAAACAATGGGTGTCCACCACACTTCACCATATCCATATCCCATGTGATACGACCTTGCCGTGGTGGATGGGCATACATAAATAACACACCTGTACAGTCATGCGCACTGAACAGTACAGTTGGTTTAACGTGTAACTTACACCTTAGCCATTGTTTTACAATTCATTTGTCATTTGCAGTGGAATCCTTTTAAATTATGCTTACAGCGCTGTCTATTGCTAAAATTTTAAACAATTTTTTTTTCTTTCAGATGTACAATTTCTCCTTCTTCGATCGTATTCCGTTTAAATTTGACGTCATTCTGATCAGTGGTTCTTTGTTACAGTGTTTTGGAACTTTAATTATAGTCATCTTATATATATATATCAAAAGCTTAAATTAATAATTTAGTAAAATTAGATCAAATCATCCCAGAAAGATGCTATAATTTTATAAAGAAACCTGTTACATTTTAAAATTATATATGTATATTGGTGTTTCTTACATATTGAGGCACTTCTGATTACCCACCCCTTATCAAAATGTTATGAAAATGTAGTGATAAGGCAATACACCATGTTACCAAAAGGTATTTATGTGGCAACCTACTGTGTTAGCAAAAAATATTTATGCGGAAACCTAGGTATATACATAGCACATGTGTATTTGAGTATATATGGATTTGCACTTTTGAAATTAAATGGTAATTTTTCTGATTAGTATTTCTTTTTGCTTTGAGTGTAGTTGTTTTTGTCATAATGAATTGCAATGGTAGTGATGCTAGCTGATGAATAAGAAAACACTGCATTTCTTCAGATATGTGACATTTAACGCAACAATAGAGAATGCTTCTTCTTCTTCTTTAGCCAATGCCGATCTTTGGCATGTAAACCATTTGACACTGTGCAGTCCAGTACCATAGTGTTTTCTTGAAAAATGCGTAGAGAATCTGATAAGATGATAGAGATTGCAAATATTTGCATTTTATGAAGTTGTACTTCTTAAATGATGAAATTTTATAGAAATGCAGTGTGCGCAATTCCAAGCAAAATATTAGAATGGAGATCGGAACCTTGTTTGAAGATAGCCATAGCTCATTTACAGCAGCTGTTCTCCTTAACTGTTATTCGAGCAAAGAATGATAATGTCAGTGAAATTCTGAAAAGAAAAACTGGGATTATTTTCAAACACAAGTATCAATTAGCATAATTACCTTCATGTTTTCTGTGGAAAAAGAATAATGTAAAAAAAAATATTGCCAGTGGAGGCATTGTTAAATATATGTAACCATTTTCAAACAAATGTTTCTCTCCCAAATCACCAATGAGTTGCGAAATATATGTATATGTATGTGAATATATGTTTCCAAATCATCAGCAAATTCACAGCTTTTCAGTGGAGGAGGGATAATCAGACAGAACCTGTATTCAGTTATTTAATATTGTTTTTATTTTGTTTACTCTCTTACTCATTATTTTTCAACAACCTGTATTATATTTGTACTACATCTGGTTGTAATGAAAGTTTTCTGCCAAAAAAACATTTTTACTAAAGTTAGAAAAAAACACGAAAGCAGTAAGTTTAGTCCAGGTAGTAATCACCACCCAAATCTATGATATTCTGCCAACATTTTGCTACTTTTCCAAAGCCTTCGGCCCAGAAACTTGGTGGCCATAAGTCAGTAAAACAGATCAGCCTCATTTTGGACTTCCTGTGCAAAATGGAAGATAGAACCAACAAGATGCAGCTGCAGGTGTGAAAAAAGGTAGAAGTTTGAAAGAATGATATTGAGGCTGTATGTTGGGTGTGGCAAAAGATCTCGTTTAAGTCCATATAGAGTCCAGTTGGTGAATGCAGACACATAAAGTCTTGCATTATCTTAATGGAGCATTAACTTTTTGAACCAAAACTCAGTTCAATGTTTTCCAGCAACAGCAGCATCAACATAGACTAGCATCTCGCTGTACACCTTACTGTCAAGGGTTTTACCTTTTTTCAGATACTCTTTATGGATAATACCATGACAATCCCACCAGATACAAAGCACGATCTTTTTGTCAGTCAAATTGCAATTTGCGGCACTGCTACTAGGCTCACCAGACGCAGACCAAACCTCTTTCTGGCTTGTGAAGTAGATTCACTTTTCGTCACAAGTGATGATCCAGTCCAGAATTTCGTCATTCAGTTGATATTCGAACAGTTTAGTACAGGCCCGAACATATCTGTCCTTTTCTGCTTGAGTTAGCTGATGTGGCACCCAACGATTGAACTTGCATGTCAAGTTTATGCCATGCTTAGTGTGATTAATGGGCATGGCACCAATGTCTAACTCCTTAGCAAGCTCTCTTGAATGGTTGCATATTGATCTTCTTCAACAAGTTCTTGCAGGCGGGCCTCATCAACATCAGTAGGCCAGCCAGAGTGCTTTGCTTCTTAAATGTTATAGTCCTTGTTTTTGAATTTTCAGTACCAAACCTTCACAGTGTCATATGATACAATATTAATAGCTAAAGCTGTACACATGATTTGGTGACATTCTGTAGCTGACTTTTTGCAACAGAACTGGAAATAAATGATGGTCTTAATCAGGTAGCGTGTTAGTTCCATTTCAGGCACCTTGTGCTTAAGGATAATGATATTTTTTTATGAATTTCACAACACAGTATTCTAAAGGAAGTCCCTTTCTTTCAAATACCAAAAATCATTTGACAAAATATGATTAAACATGCCAGCATGAACTGTTTGCACAGACGATATTTGCAGAGGCAGGAAACTTTCATTAAAACCATAGAGAGAGAGAAAGAAAATTCTTATTCATTTCATTCTCATTACAGCGGGAAAAACTCATTTTGCTCTTACGTATTTGGTGCCTAAAGGATATATTCACATAAACAGGGTAAGTTGAATGTAAAATCGTTTTTCATTTGAAAATATTTTTATATTGTAGCTATTGTTAAGTACAGTTCATACTTATTATTTAAAGACTGAGAAATATTTTTATAGCTATTGTATAATAGACAATAATGGCATGGCTTATTTAACAAAATTCTGCATTGAATATAAGCCACATCTAAATTTCTATATATGCACTTCAATGATATTTCTATCTAAATTAATGTTCAATCTAGTTTAAAAGGGAATATATTAGAATACCAAAACAAATTAATCTAATCTAGAATCTACTTAACATCTTATCCACAGCATTCAAGTTGCATCAAACAAATTAAAAGCAACTTAAAATTCCTACTGTTGCTAAATCATATTGTTAGCATGTAATGTCATTGCATTCTAATTGCAGAACAGTTGTGTTTTCTAAATCAGTGGACTTCTTCTGATTTTCACGTAGTTTGTTAGTCAGAGGCAAAGAAAAGTATCTATTCAAACTGGAACATCCCAGTCCCACTGGATGGTTGTCCAACATCATTTGGGAATATGAGTGGACTGATATTGGAAATGGCTCGATTCCATCTGATGTTCTGCCATCCACAACTTGCACTAGTTCATCTGGGCCAGGAAAGATCTCTTCAGTGCATGCTAGTGCCCACTTTATGAAAATCTTGTTTTTATCCTTCAGTAAAACTAGTTGTCCTACTTTGAGGTTGGATTTCCATTGATTCCAATTTAAACAAGTGTGCAAATGGTTGAGATATTCCACATGCCAATGATTCAAAAACAAAAATTGTAAACACCTAAGTAATATGTTTTGTATATTATTTAGGATTAAATCTGAAGTTCCCTCTTTTCATTTATCTGTTTTCTCCATGTTTACATTTCTACTTAATTTTTTTCCCTCTTGATAACTTGTGTTATTTTTATCAGCTCTGTTGCGCTATCTTCTGCTCACTCTTTATTCTTATAATTGAAAAATTTTTTCCTGGTTCAGTTTTGTTTGCTTTATTACCTTTTTGTTTACATTGTTTACTCAGTCATACTACTGTCTTGCACTTTCTCTGATTATTTTCTTAATTAGCTTCCTTCTTTGATGCTAGCAAATCCATCTGATACCTTCCAAATATGCTTTGACTGATTAAAACAAATGCTATCTGCATTCCACAAAGACACTATACAGTCAGAAACTTTGTGGATCAGAAAGTCACATTGGATAAATATATTTGTATGTTCACATAAATAATGATATGTGTTTGTTTCCATCCATAATCCAGTTCATATATTGCAAAAAAATTCGACATTACATACTAATATAAGTAAAGTCTGTCTATGACAAAGACTTCTAAATTATATATATGTGGTAAATCTAATCTTAGAATACCAGATGTTCTAGAAATGTATCGCCTTCCAAAGAATATAATTCCATCATTGCTTCTGGTGGAATTTTGGAAATTATAAAATGAAATACGAATATTTTCAAGAAAAAGCAATTGAATTGAAAAAGAAGTTTAAGAACAAATTTTAATTTCTGAATTTTTGTTTAAAACTGTAAGAGTGTACATGTTAATTTTTTGGAGGCGAATGGAAGAGATTCCATTTTTGATATATTTCAAGACCCTAAAAATTGCAGTAACAGAAAAAGAAACAGCAATTGTAAGAAGAGATGTAACAGAAAAAGAATGAGATGTAACAGAGAAAGAAAATTTTGGTTGTTCAGTATACTCCATCATTTACAACACTCAAAGAAAGAATGTAGAAAGAAGCAAAAGGGATTTTTTGAATGATGATAATTTTTTTCAGGGCTGGATTAATTATTAAACAATATAAAATCATGTTAAGAAAATTCCTAGGTAGAAGGTGAAAACAGATTTTTTTTTCTAGGAAAAATTGGGTAGTCAAAATTTGCCTCTCCCCCCCTTTTTTTTTTTTTTTTGAGGGGGAATTCACTTGAAAGTCAGCAAAGTTTAAGAAGAGTGAAAACTGGGGCTTTGGCTGTGGTCTGGAATAAAGAATCAATAGGTCTCAATGAAGCTTAGATTTTTATGGAATAGACAAGTAGAGACACTATTTTTTTTTTTCCAAAGCAAAAAAACACGAAGAATAAATTATTTAGGCTTCTAATTGTAAATCTTAAAATGCTAGTTTAAACCTATTATTAATTTTACCAGAAGAGTGAGTACAGAATAATGGAATAATTTCTCATTATGCTAGCTTTTGTATTAGTGACAAATAAATAGTTCTGCACAGAAAAGAAATATGCCATATAAAATATAGGATTAAGAGAAAATATTTAACATATAGAACTAAGGAAAGAAGCTCTAGATTGGTGGAGAATATACAAAAATTGTATTTTATGTTTTATTTTTTTGCTAGCAATCAGCGCAGTAGATGAACATAAAAAAGAAATTATGCGTGTTCGATAATTCGGTGCTACATTGTTTTGACACAGTACAACAAAATATGTTTCGAAAATATGTAATTGCTCCCATTATCATTGTAAACACATACATTAAAATTTTGTTCGTTAAAATAGCTTCAATACTGTGTAACTCATTTGCAGTTTTGGTTGGACAATCCTGTAATTATTTGCTAGTTTAAATTAAATTGCTGCATGTAGAGAGAAAATTAAATATGATGAATTAAAATCATCTTTTATAACCTCTTTTTTATAGCTGTATTCATCAATGAATTAAGTATTTATTTGCTTTCGCAGTTAATTTTGAGAGTGATGCCCCACTCAAATTCATCTTTTGATCAAATTTGAGTCAAAGAAATAAGGCATTATTTTATTTACATCGGTTCCACAGAAAATGATGACTTTTGTGTATAATCCTCTGATTTCTTTTGTAATCAATTAACATTACAATTTTACTTAATTTAATAAATCACTAAAGCTACTGATTTCTTTAACATAAATATTTTGGCTTTTACCAAAAGGAGTATCTGAAGCTACTGTTATTCAGTTTTTCTAAGCTACACTGGAATAACCTCTAGGTCTGAGTACGGAATATAAGATAAATTTAATAATTTTCCTTATATATCGAAAATCTAAATATAAGTAGAGAAGGCAATATGAATGCAATAAAATTAATAATTTTTGTAAATAGCAAAATGAAATTTTAATTTGTATATTAAAAACGCATAAAATTATTTTCAGGATACCTTAGGGTCATGGCAAAACTGTGTGTCTGAATGTTCTAAATCCTTGTCTAAACATCAGAAGGTTGTCATTGATAATACAAATCCTGATCCAGAGAGCAGAAGCAGGTACTTGTTTTGTTTTTAAAGTTCTGTTATTTCTTTTTACATCTCTTTTTTTTTTCTTGCTACTTTAATTGAAATGTTATTTAAATTGATTGTGCTTAAACAGTTCTGTGGATCAAAAGAACTTTTTTTTTTGTCTTCCTTCAAGGTATATAGAAATTGCTAAAAAATTTGGAGTTCCTTGTAGATGTTTCTTTTTTGTATGTTCTCTGGAGCAAGCTAGACATAATAATGTGGTATGTTTGTTTTTTATATTGGTCTCATACAATTATGAAAATTCATTTCTTTTTTAATATGTGTTAGTTCCTAACCATTTGTTGTTCCTTAAAAACCTTTGCTGATAATTTTAGAACCACTGTGTTATTTTATCATTTTGCTGAAGTTGGATTTTATATATCCAACTACTTCTAAACAAACTGGATTTTTTTATCAACCAGTAATGTATTAAGCTAATAATAATGCCATATGCCTTTAAAATTAAAATTCTGGTGTTCAAACATTCAGCATGGGCATTTTATTTTCATGAATCACAGACTATATGTACTTGAAGGATTTCAGTGTTCAAAATCTTCAACGTTTCCTTGATCAAAAGCTTCATTGGATTCTTTTGATTTATACATGATTATAGCTATGCAATCAAATTGAAATGAAAATATCATCAACCAACAGAAATCTTCCATACAAATTTTAAAATTCAAATTCAGAAGTCCACATAAGCTTCAGAGTTTCTCTAAGTATTGTTGTGAGCTATGGGATCATTGATGTTGCTTTAAATAATGAATTCAGATAAGAGGAAGAAATTAACAATTTATTGTCAATATATATAAGTGCAACAAATAGTACACACAGTGCAGTAATGGTTGGAAATAATTCAAGGATAATGTGAATGTTTAATGATTCCTCCTCAACACACGAAATATATCAACTTTTTATTATTCATTTGTACACAAAATCCATACATCTATCTGTATTACTAACAAAATCATCAATTACATGATCATAAAACTCTGGTTTTGACTGTAATAAGTGTAACATTTCTTTTTCTATTGTTATTAGAGATAAATTGCTTAATCTATCCTGGCTCATTGTATTGCGTGCATAATTTTTTACTCTTTTCAATGCTAAAAATGATCTCTCCACCGAAGCAGTTGAAAATAGAATTGTACAAATTAAATGTGCCAATTTATTTACTTCGCTTAGGACATCTGTCAAATCATTCACATCAAATATGCTGAATTCACAAATTCACACAAATTCAAATATGCTGAATAAGTTTCAATAAATTCATTTCGTGGTATGACTCACAACGATAAAGAACTCATAATTCATTGGTTAGCTTTACAAAATCGAAATGTTTTGCATAAGCATTCTTTAACAAATTAAGGCGTTCATCTGGAAATTTACTTTGATATTTCTTAAAAAAACTAAAATTCAATAGTTCAAAAAATGTGAGCGAATTTTATTTTTTAAAACGGACATCTAACTGACAATAAATAGTGTCCATTATTTCATAATATAAATTTTTAAAATGTTGATCTTGGTCTACACTTGAGTTTTCTAAATTTACATGATGCTTTTTTAAATTTGGGGGACCCACGACAGAGATAATCTCTTCATAAACTTCATCAAATGCAACTGAAGTTCGCATATTTTGAATTGCATCTTTTACTCCCTTTACTTTTTGACTAGAATATGCTATCTCTAAGTTAGTTTTTTGTAAAATCTCAAATAGAACATCAGTATAACTAAACACTTTGGCAAAAATATTTAGGAGAAAATTACCGTTAAATTCTTAAAGAAACATGTGATAACTCTTTGCAATATTAATTGTATCATTATCCCAGCCTTCTGGATTCTCAATAATATTTTCTAATAAATCAGATAGGCCTTGCCTTTCACTTTTTATGGTATTTGCCAAACGAGATGAATAATTCCAACGTGTTGTAGCTAATTTTGGAAATTTTCTTTTAATAATTTCATTTAAAACATGATTTGTTATTGTAGACACCGAAAAAAAATGAGGCTATGCCAGAAATTGTTGCAAAAAATAATTTACCATCTTTTATAAACAATACAGATTGCGACAGAACTAAATTAAGTACATATGCGCAACAATGCACAAACATAGCTTCCGGAAAAATGTCTTTTACTTTTTTTTTGCGTCCCATTCAATGCTCCTGCCATGAGTGCCACCCCATCGTACGTTTGATCAATCAGTTTATTCTCACACCCCCAACTCAAAGTCATTTCTTGCACAACATTACACAAAGCTTCCGCTAAACGATCAACACTAACATCTTTAAAAAACAAAAATCTTTCCACTGGTGCACTACAATTATTAACATATTGTAGCACAACCGATAATTGCGATTTGTGAGATATGTTAGATGTTTCATCCAGCATAATAGCAACGAATGGCATTTCTTTTACCTCATTTCTAATTTCTGAAATTACAATATTTTTTATCGATGCAATAATATCATTTTGTATTCTATTAGATGTTCCAGAATATACAGTTGAAATTCAGGTTGCTAAAAGGTCATCATATTTACTAATTAAAGTTATTAATTCTATATAATTTCCTCAGTTAAGGGAATTTATATTCTCATTGTGTCCACGAAATGCATCTTCTTGTTTTGCTAAGTAACAAACTACATCTATTAATCTCTTGAGAATATTTCTATTTCTTGTTACTTTTTCATTGTGTTGAACAATCATTGAAGCCTTTTGTTGATCTAATATTAAATCTATCCTGGCAGTACCAAATGTTTTTAATAGTATTACGGCATTTATATGAGACTATGTTTTTTCATGTTTCTTTGCAGCTTCGTGGACATGATTTAAATCACTGTAGCCTTGTTTTGTCCAAATATTCTTATCCTTTTCAATTACAACAAAAAGTAAACATGGCCAACAGTACAACTTATTCAATTCACTACAACCGGTTAACCATTTAAATTTTTCATACATAGATTTTTGAAAATGTCGTACACACTGTTGTCCTTTAATCTTAATGTTTTGCGATAGAATAATATCCAGCATCGGTCTACTTAATTTAACTATTTCGTTTTTTGTAGTAATGTCTCATCTCGAAAATGGATTTTCCAATAAATCTTTAATTATTGAGACATCTGAGTTCTTCATTCTGAAATGGGTTATTTATTATGAATATAAATTTAAAAAATGCAATAAATAAAATATTTACCTACGAGTAGTCGAGGTATAACTATAAAAACAGCTAAACTTATGAGAATTCTACTAGCTATGAAGCAAAAATCATGTCTTGTGTTGTATGGTGTCATATCGGCGGCACCACACGGCGCCCGCCATTGTGGTGCCTCATTGTCAGCCTGATGACATCGAGATGAGTCATCAGAATGCTCATTGGTGCCGACAAACCGAATGACTATTCCACGTGCAGAGGATTTCACTGCACGCTGGCACAATAGAATGAACTGTTTCTTGTTTGGTCAGTGGATTAAATTATATTTATTAATTGTTTTTAACATTTGGAAATCATATATTCTTGACACATCTTGACAATTTTTTAAAACAAAACCAGGGATATGGTGTTACAGATATAACTTATATACTATCTGTAAGACACAATGAATGGTAAAATTTGGACTGTTCTGTTAAAATTCGTTTCTTTTTCGTCAAAGAAAACAAACTTGTTTTTCAGCGAATTATTTCTATAAATATAATACATCACCGAAATTACTATACCACACTAAAACATTTCCCTTTATATTGATGAAATACTTCTTTTATATTTCCATTAAAACAAAATCTTACAATATATAAATTTAAACATTAACTGTCTGCAAAATCGTGTGGCCTTAAAAAACCAAAAGCGCTTCAGCACCTAAGTCCCCGCTCTAATACAACGCTTAATAAACCGTACCTTCGGATGATTCTGAATGCCAAGTGCAGAAAAAATAGCTGCACTTGCCTCAGTGGTATAGTATGCTATGCTTCTCCAGTAGCCCATACATATAAAGCGTGATTTTCTATTAGTGCACAGTGCATACAATCAAAACTTCCTATGTTCGTTTGCTTTTCAACGCGCTGCGTGGTGCAGCACCTAGTACTGCACGCACTGCAGGAATACAAAGAAGCAAATCAATATAATATTTGAATATATTATAAATAATATTTATTATATACCATATAAAGATAGGTAGATATAGGTGCAGAAAATTATTGTCTCTCATAATTTTGCCAGGGTGTGCAGTGCACACCCTGCACATATGGACCGCACGCCACTGCATCATGGTTAAACACTAACTCTAAATTCAGCTAACTACTAAATCTCACAGCTGATTTGCAACTGAATTCTCCAACTAAACTGTATTTATACTCTGCATATGCTGTGAGAATTTCTTGAAGAATTGCTTATAGGGCTTTAAAAATGTGATTTCATTAATATTCCAAAAAGTCACCAGTTGGCAAAAAATCTCCAAATGTCACCAAGGCCCATTAGGAATGAAGCTGCTTGTATATTGTCTTCTAACTGAGCTATTTGTACAAGTCCAAATCTGTTGCACTCGAAATTAAAGGATCTACAATTCTATGCAACAAATAAACACCTAAATACAAGGCATATGGCCACATATTAAACACAAAAGAAACCATAAAACTACTATTCTAAAAACAATAAATAAATGAAATAATACAAAATACTACAAAAATTCAGAAAAACAAAACTTTAATCCAAAAGGATTAAAATATTTACAATATTCACAACAGTATCATCCAGGGGAAGATCATAACTGAATAATGAGTTTGAAAAAAAAAAAAAAGAAAGAAAGAAAAGAAAAAATCAAAAATTATGCTTTTTTTAAAGAAAAAATAACTCATTTCTTTCAGATCCATCTTTTCCCTTCATGAAGGCTGTTTAAGTCTTGAACAATTTTTTTTTTAGCTATGCTTCTGTAGCCAGAAAATGTGTGCAAAAGGAAATACCCATTTATTAGTTTTGGGCACTTTTTCAATCTTTAAACTGTGATTCACTTGAAGGGGGTTACTAAAGTAATTAACATTTTGATAGTTTCATCATGAGAAGCATAAACTTAGTTAAATAGTCTTAGAAACTGCATCCTTTAACAGTATTTATGTTAAAAATGACCAAAATAGACTTGTTGTATAGAGATATCTTAGTTTAGTTTCGTTATAATCACTTCATTTTTGCTTAAATAATAATCTTGTAAATAATGTTTATTATGATGTGATAAAAAGACCAAGATAAACAGATTTTGTAATGGAATGTGTGTGTGCTTGCGTGCCATATTGAGGTGGTGCAAGGCATTACTGAGCAGTAAATAAAAGCATTCTGCTCTATAAATCATCATTCCTTGTGTAGATTTTGAGTGGTATGCACCAATACATCAATGTAGAGTTGAGCAGCTTTCATTTTATCTATGGAACTGTGGCCAAAAACTGGAGCATCTGCTCGAAGGAAATCTTCTGGAATCATTCTATCTTCCTCTTTTAAATAGGTGCTCAGTTTTAGCCTCTGCCCCATATGTAAAGTACATGTTGGTGAGTTCTGCATTCATATAGAAATGCATGCTGATCAAAATACACCATATGGAAAACGGCATTTTAGCCAGTAGAGGGCTTTTACTTAACCCTTTTGGGACAAAGAACCTTTGTTTAAGATGTTCCCTCGGGTCAGATGGGAGTCGAAAGTAATCATCCCACGTAACAAAGGATTTTGTGTCACTAACCTTAAGAAAAACATCACAAAAGAAAAAGTTTGAGTCCTAAAGTCATAATTTTTCTTGCCTCTTTAGATTATTACATAAGCTATCAAATACATTAAAATTAGCATTTAATAATCTTTTTCTTGTACTTTACATGGTAAAAAAAATTGCTTACTTTGAGAAATAATTTTTGGAAGCATCATTCAAATTATAGTTTGTTAATAACATACAGTAATGAACTTTGAAATGAATAAAAAATACAAGAAAGATTATTTACTAGAAGAAGTAACAAAATCTTTTCATGAGAAGTCGAAGGCAAGCATGCAGTGAACTCAGTCTCTGACAACATGTTTTTATCAGAATCACTAAAAATATCCCTGTTTAATGCATTAAAAAAATGAATCATCATTGTCATTCATGTTGCTAATTGCCTCATTTACCTTGCATGTATATCCTTCCTCTAATAAGTAATGCTTGCTTTTGATAATAAACTTAAGTCAAGGCTTTCCAAAATAAAAGGGTTGTACACGAAATGTAAGCCATAAAAGCAACACAAAGCATAACAAAACCCCACATAGTAACCCTAAAAGGCCTTACATAGTAGTGAAAAAAAATTTTTTTAAAGGATTTAGAGGGATATCAGACACATGAATGTTTATATCACTCTATTTGTTTACATTATGCTTTCCCTCCTCCCATGCCACTATTTACACCAGAGTTAGGCAGAATATGATCAAACTGAAGGTCGGAATTCTGAAACTATGTTCATTTCAAAAGTAATGGACATAGGACATCATCTGATCATCTTTAAAAAATGGTTGAGCTTAAAATGCACAGACACATCACCTGTCCCTTGAGCTCACTCTCCAGGGATGCATGGGTAGAACACCCAGTTGTGAGAGACATTTGAAAGGATTAAGGCTTAATAGTGCTCTGTCACTCAGTGGACCGTTCTGCATACACATTTCATTGCCAAATCTGCTTATGTAGGCCTCCTGTACCTACTTTTACATTTTTGCCAGATATTTTCCTGATTTATTATTTTGGTAAGTATATATACATACATACATACATACATACATGAATTGACAGGAAATTCCATTTGTGTCTAAACAGCTGGTGAACAGAATCAGCTACAGCTATGAAGGTTATGTCTAGCTGCAGTAAAAGATCATGCTGTACAAAATGAAACTAGTTGCATTAACCTCTTGATAGTGATATTCAGACATTAGCAATCCTATCTGAAAAACTATGAAAGATAGAGGGGAAAAAATCAGAGTTGCATGACATCATATTTTTACTTTGGAAAAACTTTTGTCTATACAGATATAATAAATTGCTACTTACATACTCTAAAATGTCCATGTGAACAGTCTAAAATGTTCTAAAATGCTCTGAATTTCACTTTCATTAGGCTATGCAGTTGGTTTTATTTTGATGGTATGACTATCAAGTATAGCTGACTGAGAAAGGTTTTAGTAAGCAACAAGAACAAAAACAATTGCGATTGACCTTGCTATTGCAAAATATGTTTAGTTGATTAAAATCAGGAAAATACTCATCTACAATATATTTTCTGTAGAATATTCCTCAGGATTTGCTACAGAATACTGTTCGCAGTACAGAGGGGTCAGTGCAGTGCATAATCATTCCATGATAGTTATCACAGAAGTTGAATTGGATGAGCCAGACCTGTTGTTTGGCTTCCATCCTCAATAGACTTCAGTCCATTAAACTTTTTCTGGGAGCAGGGCAGGCGCCAGAGCTAATGCAACTGATGCAGTTGCACTGGGCAGTATAATTTAGAGTCACAAAAATTTTAGAATTTAGTTAAGCATCAAGGAGCATAATTTTGGGTTGGCAAAAATTTTTAGAATTTAAGGGAAACAATGAATAGTAGAATTTAGGGACCACAAAATCTTTAGAATTTAGGATGGCACCTGGCAGCAGTATTTAGGAACCAGCGAGATTGCCCTAGGTGGCAAAATGCCTAGTACTGGCCCTGAATGGCACTAATAATTGTTACTATGATATGGATCCATAGCACACTCATTGTCCGTGAATGTTCAACAATAATTGTTTCTTCGTCATTTTGGACTTTAAGGTGATGTTTGCAACCATTAGAACAATTTCTGTGTTTGTTGTATACTTTTTTTTTTTTTTTTTTT
>KK121646.1:389863-430759 GCA_000611955.2 Stegodyphus mimosarum | reverse complement strand
TTTTTTTTTTTTTTTTTTTTTACTTATTGTACTTTTTCTGTTCCCACTCACTTTGCATTAGATCAAGTGTATTTTATGATAGCATACTTCACAGAATTTTTCATTCCTTTGTCTACTGTCTTTGAGTTTATTGCTTCAGACACCTGTACACAAGATGCAACAATTTAATTTGCCTAATGGCTTCATGCTGTCATCTATCATGCTATAGTATTAAAATGTTTGGACATGTCTGAACTAATAGGTCCATAAATTTCAAACTAGTCTAAATTATTAGAAAAGTAGTGGATATCAGCATATATACTTCATATTAAAAATCAGTACTTAAAGTTTAGAACAACACATTAACATCAAGTTTTGTGTGAAAATTATGAAAAGCATTGCTGATGTATTAGAACTGTTGAGAGTAATACATTATGAATATGCCTTGAAATAGTAAGGTATGTTTGGATAGCGGAAGAGATTCAAAGATATGTGACAGATGACATCAAAAGTGGACAACCAAAACCAGAAGTGATAGGCATTAAATTTAATAGAATGCAAAATACATGATGATTTAACAAATGATTTATTGTGGTATTAATAATTGAAAAATTTGTATCTTACATGCATAGCTCTCATTTTTTTTTGACTAAAAAAATTATTATTGAATCAGAACATCCTGTTTGTTTATATTAGCCCCCTTCAATTTCTATCTTTGATCAAAGTTAGAAGCTGTGTTGGTAGAATAAAGATTTTCTAATGAAACTGAATGTTCAACAGAATTGTGAAACAAGTTCTGAATAACATTCCAAAGAATGATTCCAAGCCTGTCTCCAGATATCAGAATAACATCTAAGTCATACACTAGAGGACTACTTTTAAAATAACAATATCATTTAGAGTTGCACATGTGTATTTTTAACACGTTGACTGCCACCGCAATTTTCAGAATTCCGGTCTAAAATACCAATTTCATTTAATCATATTATATTATTAAAAACTCTAACTATAGTACAAAGTTATCATCAAAAAGCATAGAAAATGTTAACTTTTCTATGCTTTTTATGTTAGTTAACTTTAAATGTTAACTAACAAAAAAACGGTCTTACTAATTTTCTCGTAGTTGGCGTATGTAACAGAAATCTCTTCGCGGAAGCCAACTACGAGTTAATTCGTACACAGACACGCTTAGACCTGTCGCTTCGCTAAAGCTGAATCGGAGATGTGCGCTGTAGACAGCATACTAGCCAACATATCTGCAATAGTAACCTCAGATATTGTCGAGTGCATCACATTTACGTGTCTCTTGAGTGTGTTGTTTTATAATTATTGTTATAACTGCATTATCAAGAACCCAAGATGGGTTCGAAAAGACCACTGACTGAAAAAGAACTTGAGTACTACGCTAATCTAAGTGATTCAGAATTTGGCGAGATTTTTGGCGAGGCTGGTGACGACAGTAGTGATTATGAACCTTCTGAGAATTCAAGTGATAGTGACGATGAAGTCGTCTCCGAACCTGAAGATGAAGTTGTTCCCGAACCCGATGATAATGAAGGTGATTCCCAAGCGACAACATCAAATGCGAATGATGATTTGTGGACAGAAATTCAACAAAATCCTGAATTATTTATTTTCCAAGAAAATGTTGGTGTGAAATTGGATACGTCAAATTTTACAGGGCAAACGCTAGTGGACCTATTTTTTTCGGAAGAGTTTCTTGCATTACTGGTTGAACAAACTAATTTATATGCTGCCCAAGAAATTGCAAAATGCAAAGCAATAAAAAAATCTAACAGGGTATCAAAGTGGAGAGATGTCAGTGCTGCAGAGATGAAAGTTTTTATTGGACTTTTGTTACAAATGGGTCCTTGTTCTTTTCCATCAATTGAACATTACTGGAGCACAAACAAGCTATATAATGTAAGGTTTTGGCGCTCAAATATGAGTCGAAATCGATTCCAGTAGTGTATTTGGTTATTTTCATTTGGCTGATAACTCAGTACCATCTGCCGACAGATTATACAAGGTGAGACCAATACTAAATCATTTCAATAATATAATGTATGAAAACTATGTACCAGATAAAAATCTTTGTATCGATGAATCCATGATGCCGTGGCGTGGAAGATTGCATTTCCGCCAATACATACAAAATAAAAAACATAAATACGGTGTCAAACTGTATGAACTATGTGAGTCCGACGGTCTTGTAATGAAAATCAAGATTTACAGCAGAAAATCTGAAGAAACTGACCATAATTTAGGTCACACTACTGATGTTGTGTTACATTTACTTGAGAACTATCTCAATAAGGGATATACGGTTTATATGGATAATTTTTATAATTCTGTTACTCTTACGAAACTACTAAATACACGAAAACTTATGTGTGTGGAACCCTACGAAGTAACAGAAAGGGAAACCCGAGAGATGTGGTAAATTGTAAACTGAAAAAAGGGGAGTGTATTTGGCGGCAAAATGGTCCTGTTACTGTATGTAAATGGAAAGACAAACGAGATGTCCTTACCATTTCAAACATGCATTTAGTTGAAATGGTAGAGGTGTCCAATCGCAATGGAAAAGTATCTATGAAACCGAATATAATTCGAGATTACAACAAAGGAATGTCTGGCGTTGACCGATCAGATCAAATGCTGTCGTACTACACATCTCTAAGAAAGACTATTAGATGGCCCAAAAAGGTTTCACTACATATTATGGAGATATATATTCACAATGCGCACAAAATTTTTCAAAAAGTAACTTCCTCTAAAATGAAACTGATAAAGTTTAGAGAAGAATTCGTCTTCGTAGTGCATCACATTTACGTGTCTCTTAAGTGTGTTGTTTTATAATTATTGTTATAACTACATTATCAAGAACCCAAGATGGGTTCGAAAAGACCACTGACTGAAAAAGAACTTGACTACTACGCTAATCTAAGTGATTCAGAATTTGGCTAGGCTGGTGACGACCTGTGAAGAAAAGCCAGCCCTTTGTGTGGAAGAATGTTTTAAAAAGTATCACAAACTATAAAAATATTCTTTTACTTCTTGACTTTGAATACATTTTTTACAATTATATTTTCTGCTGATTTATTAATAAATTGTCTGTTCATGTAAGCCAGCATTGATTTTTTGTGCTCTTCCCAGAAGCCATCTATCCACATTAACATTGATATACTACGAGTTTAATCGTAGCTGCACAAATATGGCAAGTGAACGCAGTACGAGATAACTCGTAGTCGACGTCCTAGCAAAGAACGCAATCTATGAGTTATCTCGTAGTTGGCAGTCAACGTGTTAAAATTTGTATTATGGAAGTTAAATTGTTGTACTTTAGATGTGTGTAAGTGTGTGTATATGTATGTATAATTTACAACTATTACAGTTAATTTGCAACCATTACAGTTGCTTATATTATAATAGCTATTAACTGTTGTAATTAATATCTGTATATATTATTATAAATTCCTTTAAATTGTTTTTTATAGTACAGAGAACTTCAGGGACCTGATGACAAGCATGCAGGAGTTAACGATATGGTTATGAACAGTTATAAGTATGTTTTAGTGATAAAATTTGCTTTTATAAATATCCATTAATTCTGAATGTATAAACAAAATAGATCTTCTTTTAGGAAGTACATTGATATGTGAGAGTAATCAGAAATAAAGTATTTATTATTTCATTTAATGCTTAGTTTACAAATATTGAAAATATTTACTTTTTGCTAATATTGAACATTGAACTTAACAAATAATATGCTGATCTGTATTAATTAAAATTGAAAAAACAAATTCCTAGATAGCAATAGAAAAATAAGCTCTTCTACTGCTAACCTGCAATTTATTTTTTCATTTAAAAAATTTTATTGACAAAAATCATAATATTTTCATTGATAAAAACCATTTTTAATATAGAATTAGAATTACATTGAAGCCTCAGATCACAGATGCCTCGCTTCATGAGCAGTTTGCTTCATAAACAAATTATCTGCACAAAAAAAATTCTTCAGATGACAAATAGTGTCTCAAGTTACGAACACGCAAGCCGGCAATATATGATTTTGAAAGGTGTTTTGAATTACCCTGTACCACATAATTAATATGTTTAGACAACTGGAAAATTCATTTAATGTTTTCATTTACTTAACTCTCATTAACCTAACCTGTCAGCAGAGACTTACAGAATTCATGAATTCTACCTGGAGGAAATTATGGCTAGATTTGACTGCAGCTGCAGATTTTCAACACTTTGAAATTTAAAACTTTTTTTTTAATCTATAATATTGTGTCTCTAGTACAGAACTATGCATTAGGAAGTTAACAGCAAAGGCATATAGAAGTTACTAGAGGATCATAAAAATAAGCTTGATATGTAAGAATTGCTACATCTTAAAAAGCAAAGAAATATCATCGAAAGAATAGGAAAGAAGAAAAATTACCCTAGTGCTTTGATTCACAAAATTTGTGCAAAATGAGGTAAGATGCAAAGTTTTGCATGAAGATTTCATCCTGATAACTTAATAAAGCTACAGTGTTAGCATTCACATTGGCAATGTCATGTCTTACTTTAGTAATATTTTAAAACATAAGCAACAACAAACCACATTAGGCAAATTTTGAGAGAAACAGAGTGAATCTCAAGTATAGTAGTGTTTAGAGAGAGGTAAAAAAAAAGGGAAAAAGATGCTTCTTAGAGATAGTAACCTGATGTTTTTATGGAAGGGGATTTTGCAGCTTAACAATCTTTTTAATATTGTAGTATTGTAATATTTTAATATTGTATTTTATCTCTTTTATATTATATTTACCTTTTTTGCTTTATACTTAGTCATTTACATTGATCTGAAGTTACGAACTTTCACAAAATACTGTTGTAAAGTTTAAATAAGCAATCATCTCTGGTCCAAGAATAAATTAATCTATACATTAATTCCTATGAGAAAAATTGTTTTGATATACAGGCATTTCAGGTGACAAGCAACCTTCCCAAACTAATTAAGTTTGTGAACTGAGGCTTCACTATACACATTTTTAGTGTCATTCTTCTTTAGTGATTTGCCAATTTTTCATGCAGCTCTGACTGGAATTGGTATTAGAATAATGTATTATATGTATTGTGGAAAACTGGTACTTTTTCCGTTTGACACCTGCCATTTCAGTATGTGTGTGCATAATGGAAAAGTACCATATGTGTGTGCCTAACAGAAAAGTACCATGTGTTGCTGTCTATAAACTATCCTTATAACTAGAACTTATTTACAGTTAAAAGAACTTGACAAAGTGCATGGCAGGTGCATAACAGAAAAGTATCGAATAATTTATTGTATTAACTTATGTTTCAGTACAGTTGCCCATATCATATTATGTAATCAGTAAATTTGTTGAGAAAATGGTAATCAAAAAGCAAAGTAAAGCTTTGTCTGTCACTTCTTATTCATTTTTAATTATGCAATAAATTTTTAGCATTGTGTTTAAATGGAGTGTTAATTCTTTTGAGTCAGTGGCTCTTGCTTTTAGTATCCTGTGTCATTTGTATATTGCTCTACTACTATGCTTAACCACTATATTCATGGAAGTTTTGTGCAGTTAATCCACAATTTAATTAGGAAATAAAATATAGGCTTTGTTGAATATTTGTAGTTGTTGTTGTTAATTTCACTTGTCTAATATACCAGAACATGCCCACAAGTTATAATCATGGTAAAGAGTACCAGATTGCATCTGTCATTGGACAGTCTTGAGCACCATACAGGTGACAGTCTGACTTTAGGCTCAGTTCCACCCAAATTTTAAATGAAGCACCTGGTGGGGGGATCCATGGGTCTCCCAGCCTCTCAAGAGGACTTTTGGATCGCCTTATATTTTTAGTTTTTCAATGCCGCACAGACACTATACATTTACAAACATTGTCCCATTTGGCCAGCATACTGAATATTTAAAAGAGCAAATTCAATTTATTAATGACAAGCATTTTAGCTAAAAGGGGATTTTAATAGATTTGTAATTTTTATGCAGAAATGTTTGTTTAAAATCAACTTTGAGTATTAGTATGGAGTAGGATAGATGAACATAGTCAACATTACGTTATGCATAGGCTTTTTTTTTTCAACCTCCAATGGGCTATAACGGAAAGATGGGTGAATATACAAAAAAGATTTTATTACCAAAAGTAATGTACAATACAGGTTATTTCTCTACATAATCACCTTAACGATTGAGGCATTTGTCATGTCTGTGAACAAGCTTTGCAATCTCCTCTTTATAAAATGTTCCCGCCAATGACTGGAAGTGAGTTGTGATGGTTTGAGCTCCACGTCAGTTTAGAAGTGCTGCCCACTAAGCCACTGCTTCAGTTCAGGGAAAAGATGAAAGTCTGTTGGCGCTAGGTCAGGACTATATGGTGAATGTTCGAAAATGTCCCATTGAAATAGCTGAAGGAACCATTGGGTTACACGAACGCTGTGAGGACGGGCATTATCGTGGATCAAACAATTCCAGAAGGCATCATGCCTCTTCGTGTGTTGTGATGCCTACAGAGAGCTATTCAAAAAGTTTCACAATATGAATCTGCATGATGTTCCAGGCTGTATAAACTCCTCGAGCAATACACCTTTTTGGTCCCAAAAAATAGTTGCCATAACCTTGCGGTTGTTGAAGGTTCGTTTGAATTTTGTGGGTCTCTTTGGAGAATTTGTGTGCATTCATTGTTGTCATTTCATTTTGGGCGTGACATCTTGAACCCATGTCTCATCACTTGTCACAATGGATTTCAAAAAATTTTCTCCATCAGTTTTGTAATGGTCAAGAAACTCCAACGCTGCAGCCATTGGGCGAGTCAACATCTATGGGACCCAGCGAGTGCAAACTTTTCTATAGTGCAACTGTTCAGTAATGATAAAGTACTGGGAAGATCTTGAAACTTCCGGAAATTTCATCATCGATAATTCACTTATGGTAAACCTTCGATTTTCCTTAACCGCTTGGTCAACTCACTGAACAATGTCGTCTGTAGCAACAGACCCCCCTTCATCATGAACATCAATCAGTTCGGCCATCTTTAAACTTTCAACACTATTCACGAACTATGCCATCACTCATAAAGCTGTCTCCATGCACTCGACTCATTCTTCAATGAATTTCCGCAGCACTGTTCCCTTCTGCCTGCAAGAAACGAATAACAGCTCGCAATTCACACTTGGTGGGAGAATCAATAGTGACAGCCATGTTTATGTGACTGCAACTGAACAGGAAATGGTGTGTAAAATTTGCTAATGACAAAGCGTGTGGAGGGAGAGATGTGCAGTCGCCTACTACGCACACCTGCCGAATGCCTCGCCAACATACTTCCTGTGTGATCGGAGGTTGGAAAAAAACAACCCTCATACAATGGATAGCTGAGTATGTTACTTGCTGCATAAGATTTCCATTTCTGCGCTACCTTCAGAAAAGTGGAATAAAGTATATAATTACATAAATACACTGGTGTTAAAATGGACAGCTGGAAACTATTTTAAAGATAAGAAATGTTTTAAAATATATGGATTTGGCAATTAAGATATTACTACTACTACTAGGGATGGGACAGGAAGAGACAGGAGGGAAATAAATATGACAACTAAATATTCATTCTATTGATTGTAAATGTGGGATCAATTATTACGTTTTTACAAATTTATTTCATATAATTCTCTGCTATTTTGGAAGGAATAGAGATAGATAATATCATTATCTGTTTCAATGTTGTTACAGTGATGCTTTTTTCATTTTATAAATTAGAATGTGAATGAATATTTAGTATTTTCTAGTATTGCAACCACAACCACTTAACTGTGTTTCTAATGTACACATAATCATACTTCTAAAGCTGTTAAATGTCTCTTAATAAAAATTTTATTCAAATTCTTCATTTTGATATTTCTTGATATATTTTTTTTTAATCTTAACAAATAAATCTTCAGTTCTAAATTAACTAGTATTCTTCAACTGCTGAACTAGGTTTATAATCCAATATTTAGATAGTGTGTTAAAAATTATAAAAATTAATTTAAGTTTTATGAATTTCTATAAGTAGATTTTGAATTTAAGATATTGCAGAGGGGCTCATGGCATTCAGCATATGTTATTTCATGTGTATACCATATATTTCTGTGTAAAAGCCTGAATTTTTTAACTTTTCCAAAATTACATGGGTCGGCTTTTATACGGATTTACTAAACTTGCAAAAAAATATAGGAGCTTTTTCATTAGCTGGGCATAAGGGATAAATCACCAAATGTAGAACATTTTCATTGTTTTAGTTTATATTTCTTAAGTTTATGAAAAATATTTAATGAAATAAGTTCTTTATATAAGTAATTGTTTATATAGCTGGTTAAATTACCATTGTTAAATTAAAAATTTGCAAAATTTGTGCTCAGCTAAAAGGAAGATGCCAAAATCTACAGTATAATTAATAATGGAGTACTTTAAATAATTAGCACATAAAAATTACAATGGAAAAGGAAAATTACTTTAATCTTTTTACTTACTTTTTGGGTGTTCTGGAGGGTAACTAATATGAATCCTTCAAATTCCATGTCAGAATCTGAGTTTCTTAACAGTTCATAAAATTCATGTTTACTCATTGGGATGTCTGAATGTGTATTGTCATCACCTTCAGTACTTTCCACACAAGAATTTATGGCTTCTTCATATATAAAATCATCCTCACTACCATCCATACAGTAGCTGATAGAGCACTTTTTAAAAACTCAAACTATCACTTATGTGTCTTTTATCCATTGTGCAACTATTACTAAATGTATTTCGTTTTTATTTCCCCTTTTCATTATGGCTTTGTCTTGAAAATAATTATAGGAGGTTAAAGGGCTGTTTCTGCCATGCAGCACACAATTACCATAAAATGGCATTTTTTATGACCCATTTACCTTCACGAAAATTGTCTTAGGACCTTTAGTATCAACAATGTAATTTGATAACAAATCAGATGACAAGAGGTTTGATCCATATCACCAATTTGACATAAACTGAAACCATATTCTTTTCATAATTTCATTATGTGTCATTGATAGGCTTTAACTTTTTCTTCTAACTCTGAAGGGAGTTTTTCTGCAAGCCATTGTGCATAATATGTACCTGTTCACTAAACAATTGCACCATCCTACAGAGGCAACAAAATCCACTGGCTTGCCTTTTTGCTTTGGGAGAGAGTGTATTGCTTCATCATGTTCAATAACTTGATTGGGATAGAAGCATAACGAATTATATTATAAAGTTTATTAAAGTAGTTGATTAAGGATATTAAGATAAGGTCTGTATTTCATTTGTTTGCAATTCTGTATTCATCTGTAGGTATTTTATTTGTTCGCAATTCTTGAATCCATGCACTTGAAGTTTTTCCTCTGGAGCATGAAACATAGGCTGATGACTGCATGCTGCTTATTTTGATTTTGACATCTTATCTAATTCAAGACATTTTTTTTTTTTTCATTCTCAAACTTTTCGTTTCCGAAGAAATGCAAAACAAACAAACTGTTAGAATTTTCCTTCAGCAAATGCAGTCACTTGTAGTTTTAAATTTGCTGTGTAAGAATTCCTCTTGCTGCTCATCTTTCAGAAAAAAAAATAAAATGGCACAGAAAGTAAGAGATACTACAGATCATGTACAAAACAACAAATGAATGAAAAAAAATTGCTAACTGAAACAAGGGTTATCAGAGTTAAAACTCATTATTGGCATCTTGTGTTTTGTTTTACAATGATTTGATACTGGAAAATATTCCACCCATTTTAACTCCTTGGCAACAGTATGGCAACATGTTTGAACATTACAAGAAATTTTTTGTGTCATTTCAACTTATATATAAATTTTGAATTTTTAGTAAATTTTTGAAAAAGAAATTGCATTCTTAGCTAAGCACATAAGCTTATATTCATAAATACACAGAAATTTTATTCTTTGTTTATTTGTGATGTTGATCTCTTCTTGATTACATTTTGTGTTTTCTCTTGTACATATATTGATTTATGAATAAGAATATGCTATATGCTCTTTTTATCACTGAGATCCAAATGACTATCCAATGATGATATCCTAAAGCTGATAATAGCAGTTTCATGAATTAACTAGAATGCATTTGTAATCGGTTGAATTTTTATTTTGATGCATAACTTTGAATACCTGGAAAAGAGAAATGCAAAATCCTTGTTTGTTTTTTTCATGGCAGTTGTAGTTTAAAATTCAAAACTGATTTTAGGACTTTTATTAATTTTATTGATAAAACAAATTCTATATTTGTATGTCGAGGTGTTTCTCAAAGTAGAAACAATTCTTGGCAAAAAAACAAACAAAAAAGAATGGCAGTTGTTTCTCAAAGTAGAAACAACTGCCATTCTTTTTTAGGGGAAAATAGAATTATTTAATGACGGTACTTTTAATCTGAGATCTGTTTGCAAAGATTTTAAAAGTTATAAAGTATTGTTTTTTACTTAAATCTATATGAACAAATTCTTTTTTTTTTTTTTTTTTTTTTTTTTTTTTTATTTTTTTTTTTTTTTTTTTTTTTTTTTTTTTTTTTTAGATCGAAGTTCAAAGAGCCAACCCTCAAAGAAGGTTTCACTGAAGTGATAAATATCAACTTTATTCCGAAATTTAAAAGTATTCATGAAGAAAAATTGTTTAAAAGATTTTTACTGGAAAAATAATGCTCTGTATAAATAATAAAAATTTTATATCTTTTTTAGCCTTTGAAAGTTTTTATCTTGAATTAAGCATTGATTTAAATGACTTTCTCAATATTTTATTTGATCACACTTTTGTAAAAGACTAATAATTGATTAAGGTTAATTATGTGAAGGGTCTATGATATTTAGTGTTTTTAATAAAGCTATTTAATTTTTATCGCCATTTAAGGCGATTAGAAAACCTCTAATATAGGAATAAGCATTTTTCCATGCCAAGTGTTTCTATACAGGAATTTAAACCAAAAAAAACTCTTTTTGCTATAAGTTGTAGTATTGGTGGGCTGTTAAAAACTTTTAAGAGTTCTGATTTAAGTAACCATATGAATTATGATTTTTATGTTTCATTTAAAGGTAATCACCATCTCAATTTTTGACAGAATTTTATTATTTATTATTTGCTGGTTTAGAGTAAAGGTTCTTGGCTTGATATATGTAAAATAAATAAAACAGTCATTTAGGAATCAAACTCTGATGGAAATTTTCTATTGTTAATATTCCGTGCTGTATTGGGAATGGAAAAATTCACACTGTCAACTGTAATTTTTCTCCTGAAATTGTAATATCCTTATAAAATTACCGTTACAAAAATTATTACGTAATTATCCTTATAAAATTTTTGTAAATCCCCTTTCCAAATTTCACAAAATCAAGTTTGGGGCCTTAACTTATTATAGCTTTGTATATCCTATTGTGTCTGCTAAATATTAAAATATTTTGATTTTGATTTTTACGTAAGCAGCTTTCTTGCATAGTTTTAGTTTAAAAAGTCTGATGTGTGCACCATTTGGTGTACTTGTACCTTATATTAAACTATACACAATTTTTGCTGCACTTCATTTAAACTTATTTCCTTGAATTTTTCTAACTTAATTAATCGATCCTTCAAAACAAGTTGAAAATGACATCAGAATTGCAAATTTTGAAAATAAATATCCTGTTTAATTTTTTCAAACTTCTTATGGTTTTAATTCTCCATAAAGAGTATAAAACTGTCCCAAATGTAAGTATAGAAATCGGGTGACTGTATTAAAAGTTAGATATCATTACTTGTCGAAAAAAATTTTTTTTAATTTGATATCGGCAAAACTTGGATATTTTCATCATTTAAAACACTTCTGTAACTGGGAGTATATGACTACAATCAAAAATTGTGAAAAGGCAAGGTAAGGACTTTTAAGCTGGTACAGGGGGTGCTTTTATATATATATGTGTGTGTGTGTGTGTGTGATTTTATATATATATATATATGTGTGTGTGTGTGTATGTTTGGTACAACTGATTACAATGAAAAAGAGAGATGCACAACTATATGGTATAGCAGTCCTATAAACAAAATTCCAGCATTCTACGGCTAATCATTTATTTAGTTATGTGAGATACATACAGACGTCAAGAAAAAATTTTGAAAAAAAAAAAAGAGTCCTTTATTCTGTCTGCACATATAGACATCACACTAAAAGTCATCTAGATGGATTTTGGAATGGTCAAAATGGATATTTGTGTTGAAACAAGATACCTGAATTTTTTTTGCGATTACAATACTTCCTGTACTTAGTACTATAAAAAAATTAATCAAAGCTTGCACAGTTGGACAATAATCTAATCTCTCAGCAACCAAAAAAAAAAAATTAGTAACATTATTACAATAAAAAAATTATTTTTTATCCATATCAAATCTGGCTGTGTTTGTATCGGACCATCCAGAAAGTTTTGCAGTTTTTCAAAATAAAACACATTTTCCTTTATTACTTTGTTGCTGCTAGTATGAAGTGACTTTAATTGAAGCAGAATTGCAAATATGGTCTTTTCTATTCAGATTGCATAATTGTATCATATTTTGTGGCATAATTTTGTTTTAGTGCTGAGAATGAAGAACCCAAATATTTATTTTCATCATACTATTATGCTCTTTATTTTAAAAAATGGGAGAAGAGCTAGTCAGTCTGTTTGTAAAATTTGGGTTATTTCTGATGACACGGTTCAAAGGTGGTTTGAGAAGCTTATGCGTGGAAATTTCAACCTTTAAGATAATACCCGCTCTGGATGTCCATCCTCTGTAAACAAGGACTTGTAAAAGAAGCTGTTTCTGAAAATCCATCTTATGCAGTTCAGGAACTCTCTGCTATAATAAGTATTCCAAAAGTAGTATATGATCATATGAAGAAGATTGAGTATGTGAGTTGCTATGACATATGAATACCTCGTACTTTCATAGCAAAATAAGTTTGCTCAAATTTTGCAGTTTTGTTGAAATGGTTCTTTGCTGAAATGAAATAAAGAAGGTTCTTTTTTTAAATAACTCATTACTGGTGATGAAAAGTGAATACTATATAGTAAGGTTACTAGGAAAAGATCATAGGGCAGAAAAAAACGAACTGTCTTCAGTAACATCAAGAGGGACACTGCATACCTGAAAAGTAAAACTTTGTGTGTGGTACGTCTGCAGAGGAATTGTATATTATAAGTTATTGCCACCAAATAAGACAATAAATTTAGAAAAATACTTTTCACAGAAGGTGGTTTTAGAAGCAAAAAATTGGACCAAAGCACTAAAACCGACCAGTAGTTGAAGTGCTGTCTCCTATTATGACAATGCTCGGCCCACATTTCAGTGAATGTCAGACTTATATTTCTGGGTGTTTTCTGTCATCCCCGATATTCACCAGACCTTGCCTTCTCAGATTTTTATTCCTTCAGGTCTTTTCAAAATTCTCTGAATAGCCTAGAGTTCCCGATTATGAAGACTGTTAAACAGCACCTTGATAACCTCCTTACAAATAAACCTAATCACTTACGGGAAAAAAAATGAGTTTTCCACCCTCTAATAGAAGAACAAGAAGTCATAGAACAAAATGGTGCTTGTATGATTCAATTAATTTTCCTTGTTTTTGTTCTGCTTCATTTATTTTAGGAGACTTTTTTACTCATTAAAAAAAACATAAAAAGTGTGACTCCTATACAAGTACTTACAGAAATATTTGATATTAAAAAGCAGAGGTATTCAGGGATTGTACCCAAACCTGAAGAATGAAATATTTGCATTTGTGTGAAACTAAAAATAAAACATCACTTCATTAAAAAGCTTCTGATGTTAATAGATTAAGTGACAAGCATTTCTGTGTAAATTAGTATAAAAAATATTGATCAATATAATTTTTAATGGAGATACTGTTCACATAATCTTGTAGCATTCTTGTTTTAGACACATAATCTTGTTTTAGAAAACACTGACAGGTATTGTATTAGCACACAGCCAACTCGTAATATTATTTGCATTATTTAAAAATAATAAAATATTTGTAATTTTGAATTGTACAGTTACTAGATTATGATTGTAAAGTAATAAAATTTCATGAGAATATTAATAACGTATTTTTAAACTTTGCAAATTTATAAATTAGTTGTGTGAAAATTCTTTTTGTGTATCGAATATAGCAAAATTATATAAATTAAAGATATTACTAAATCTCAGAAGAATACCATTGAATGACATTTAAGGAAGGAAAAAAAATCAACTTCAAATTATTCTAATCTACTTATTAACCAACCCCTCAATAAAAATTGAAAATTATGTCAAAAATCAGATTTTGAAATTACGTATTGGTCAGTTTTTGTTGTATTGAAATCAAACTTTTTGTATTTTATTTTTTATAATGAGTGCAGAAGTTTTCTAAATGTAAGTATAGAGACTGGAGGAATGCATCAAAAGTTAATTTTCATAATTTTTACAAAACTGATTTCTTTAGATTTAAAAATTCCCAAATTTCAATATTTATATCATTTAAAACAATCTTGTATCTGGAAATAATATGATTCTGACCAGTGGTTGCAAAAATAAAGGCTCGGTAAGGACTTTTGTGGACACAGTGAATGTGTAAGTTTAAAAGGTGCAGAGTTTATACTTCTTAAAAAATAATACTTTAAGAAAATACTTTTGAAAGTGTAATTGTAATATTTCATTCATACAATAAATTGATTGTATAATTTTTTATACATGCCACATGTAATTAATTCTAATATTTTTTAAATATAAAGTCCAATTTTAAAATTCATAATTTACGTTTTGTAGTCTTGATTTATTTGACTCCAAACTAAGAGTCAAGAACTCGACTAGATTAACAAGAGCCACAATCAGATACATATCATTTTAAAAACAGTATAGCAGTTTTTAAATAGAGAGAAATATTTCAAATAATTTAATGATCTTAGTAAATTTTATTATTAATATGGTTATTTAATATAAATTTAAAAAGATAATTATTTTTGTTCTTGTACTGTATTGAAGGTTATATGTTTTTACAACACATAAAAAATTACACTCTTTTGCAATGTGCTGAATATTTATTTTTATTTTTCAAACAAAAACCTTAGTCCTTTTTTTTGGGGGGGAGGTGTCTAAATTTATTTTTTAATAATAATTACCAATTTATTTTATTAGGAATAAAAACAAAGCAAAAAAACATGTAATAGACTTTATAGTAATGTATTTTAACTCTTATTTTAATGAAGAATAGCTTAATGAATTGAAAAATAGACCTAGCAATTTCTCTTTACTCGTAAGTCTGAAACAAACGAGACATGAAAAAAGTGGAAAAAATAGCATTTAATATACAAGTATTATTTAGAATAAGCTATCAACTTAGCAGGATTTTTGCATAAATCATAATTCAGTTTTCCAACTCAACTAATGTGAGAACCTCTATGCAGAGATAAAAGCTAACTCCAGTGCCCGGCTCTGTTGTTTCTCAGTTTTTGAGATAAATCATAATTCTAGCTCTAATAAGAGGACTTTGGTCATAAATCAGAATTCTAGCTCTAAATAAGGGGGCTCTGGCACTTCTTTTATGTAACTAAACCACAATTTCAGCAGAAAATGCTTTTGACCTCAAAAATTTTATTTAATAATTAAATTAAATTAGAAATTGATTCTGACTTCTGAATGAATGCCAGTCTTTCCCTGGGCAACAAATCCTTAGACAAAAGTTGAGACGTTAAAGGAGAGAAAAGCTTCCACTCACATGTCAAAGGCTTATTTACCAGGAAGTACAATGAATTTACGACAGCAAATAAATTTTTCATTCCAACATTAGTATCATCCCACAGGAAATATCTGCAGACCTCGGGAACAACATAACCAAATATATATGGAAGATTAAACCATCATTGGTACATTGTTCTTAACCAACCTTAGTTTTGGGAGAAATTTTTCCCCTTTCAAATTCTTCTTGACAGTTAGAATTCTATTGGCAGGAGTCTTGGTCAGAAAGTGCTTGACTCTTTTCTCTGTATTTTCATATCTAAACATTCTTTGATAAAATTTCTTCTATATTTGATAATTGTTTCTAATACTCTCTTTATTCTCATTAGTGACACTTTAATGTTTTATCTTTTATTGTTGGTTGGCTGAAAAAAGCATATGGTCTTTATTTCTATCCCCCTTCACATATTACATTATATAGTATAGTCAGGGTTTAAATTCAGTCACAGCCCGACTGAACTACTTAGTTTTTGAGTGAAACTGTAATTCTGACCAGAGCCCTAAATAAGACGACGTTCAGTTATTTTATTTTGTTAGTTAATTATTTACTCTTAACTTCATTATTTATTAAATTTTTGTTTTTCTCTTTATATTTTAATGACATTTATATTAACAATTTAACTATTTTAATTATTTAAATTTTGTATTAGTTATTTTTTCATCTCCTTCCTGACAATCTTCCATAGAGCTGTGGCACTTTTAGAAATTAAGTTCTGTCTAACCGAGAATCATTTGCTTTATTAAATACAAAGGAAGTCTTCATATATATTGTGTTTCTTTCAATGCAGGTAAACATTTTCAAGGTATTATATATTAGTATTTGAATTCATCAACAGCGCATTGTGTTGCTAATATATTTTTCTTTCCTTCTGTGTTGGTAACTTTTACCTTGTCTGAAAATCAATTTACTACTGAAGTAAGTCACAAAAAGAGAGTATGGAATTTCTTAGAATTATCAGCCATATGATATATAATATAAGAAATTTAATAACTGATAATTAAAAAAGCATGTTGTAGAGCAATTTTTGTTTTAAGTTACTGAAATATTTCAAAAATAAATTTGTTTTGTGCTAAGATACAAGCCTTATTTAAGGGGCGAAACAGCTGTAAGTGGCTCGCAAACTACAGTTTGGCACCGCCTGCTGTAAACAAAATTCCAGATTATTTGGTTCTCATAATTTGCTTCTACTTTTCCCATTAACAAACTTTTAGTGTAAACTACATTACACAGTCATGTATTTTGTAGTTTCTGTAATGTAGCTATGAATGCCCTTACATTTACACAATATTTTGTAACAAAATTTGCATGAAAGTATTTTTTTGTCCTTAATCATTGTATATTTAAATATTTGTAAACATGTATAGGCATATTTTACAGATTTTCCCTTCCTTTTATTTACTTACGTAGAATTAGGTTTGAATATATATTTTATTTGTAAATATGTGCATGTAAATATACCTACATTGGTTTAAAATTTAAGAGCATTTAATGTACTATTATTATATGTTTTGTTTTTGACATACGAAAAAAATCTCATCATTATTTATATTCAAAATTAACGGGCTTGCAGTTCCCATATTGAACACAAATTGTCATCAAACCAAAGGGTGCAGTATATGGACAAATGTATTTTGATATATTTTCTTTCTTAATAAATGATATACCCAATCTCATTTATTATCATTTTTTAAATATTTTAATTACATTTAAAAGATAACCACAGGTACAGGTTTGGTTTCAAAATAGATGCTGCATTATGCTTTATAGCTAAACTTGCCAAACGGTAAAGTTTGAATAAGTATAGTATAGTACAATAAGTTTGTATGTAAAAGTTATAATACTTCAATCCTAAAGGGTATGATTAAATAGAAGTCTTTATTAATATTTTATTCTTTATTTAATGGATCACATACGTTTAGTTGAAAATTTGCATTTAGAAATGGTCTGTATGAAAACATCGTTTCTTCTCTGTAACTTATAGACAGAGCTTAATCAAGCAGCTATGTATGAGAATTGTATCAAGGACTTAAAAATAAGTTGACTTGTGTATAAGTAGAGTTGGCATTTTTAAAAACTTACTGACAAACTGTAATTTCTGTCTGTAATCTGAGTGGTGAATCGGACACTGCCTTAGGTCCAATGGTATGTTGAGGTATGTATATTATTGAGAAAATAATTGTTTTATTTCCAAAATTAATTTTAGTCAAAATTTAAGAAAATTTTACATAACAATATTTAATAGTCTTAACAATGAAATAATTCACGTACTTGCAACTTTTATACTTTTGGCAGCAAATTCATCCCAGAAATACTCTATTTTCATTTCATATCATCCTAGAACTTTCACAAATAGTTTGCAATATTCCAGGCATATCATCACAAAATACTTTATGATTTTCAAGAAATGCTACAAACATATTCGTATTTGGAATATTCTTCTAATCTACTGAAAGGAATATGCCTTAAACACTCTTAGTATATTTCATGGGAATATTCTTCTACACTAAAAAATCTTTTGTTTCTCGTATTGTAAAAAATCTGTTCTTAAAAAGTGGGTCAAGCCATGAAAAAGAGACATTTGAGATGTTTCATTGTACACAAATGCAGAGAAAATCTAGATGCTGAGAAAATAATAAATTTGCTTTCGAATTACAGCCTAAATTTTTGGAACATTGTTAGAATATGTAGAAAATATCCATTGGGAAAACAGGCAGACATGGGTAGATTTCGTGTATATTTTTAACGTGTGATTGGAAGATTATGGGATATCTCAAGAACATTCTTATGGCATCATCACATCTAATCTTCAAAGGGCTTACTTGAAATTAATGTACACATATAATATATTAGCAAAAGAAAAATCATATGCGAGTTCATCAGATATTCAATGTAAATATACTTCAAGGAAACAATAGACTTCATCAAAATTCCTTCCCTTAAAGGTGAAAAGATGATCATAAAATTATAAGTAGATGAATATCTCTAGAAGTACCAGATGGAAACAGACCAACAACTGTGTACAAAGAAGTCAACATTTTGAAAGAAAAAGACAGGTATACACTTGGAGAAAGTAATTCTAAACTAAGGCGGACTTTGGGAAGAAAGCAGTTTTTTCCAACTAAAAATCAGGAATAAAGAATCTGTCTCATTTCCTTTTCCATCTTACGAATTTTGTCTCGAGATAGGAAAGCTAGGACAAACTGATGTTCTAAAAACATTACTTTGATTGCAGAAAGTGTAAAAAATGTAGAGTTATGTAGAACTCAACACTGTTGATTTACAAAGGGAGAGACTTAAAAATTGAATTTACAATTTGTTATTCTGTTTAATTAATTTAGTTCCAGTGAAATGATTTCTTTTCCTTCTAGTATATAACAGAAATAATTTCTAGTGTATTCTAAAGTACAATATTTCTATATAATTTTATGCTTCCTCATTTGAAATATTAATTAAAAAAGGGTGTTTTATATTTCAATGGGAGAGTATCTTCTACTTTTAGAGAAATAATTGAAAGAAAAATGTTTATTGAAATCAGTGTGAAAGCACTTATTTGCAAAGCCCATATCTCAGTCTGATGAAACAAATTATGTTATGAAAGACAGACAGTTCACCAGTTTCAGGACTTGAGTAAATCTGATAAAATATAAAATCAATAAAACTTGGTAGTGAATCGAAATAAATATCAAATATAGTAAATTATATTTATGAAAGGAAAAATCAACTAACACAATGTAAACACTGATGTAATCATGACAGGCACAAACATCAGTAATTTTCCTATTAAAAACAATAAATGACTTATTACATTCTCGTTTTTCTGAAAGTAACCTCCATCAGTTTCTTGATTCAAGATCAGAACTAATTTTATCTATTGAGTGTACAAATTTCTTTTTTATTCCCCTGAATGTATTTGAACTTCAGTATATTAAGTATACTTTAATATAATTCAAGTTTATTGTAACTGGTAAGAAATTATTAAATATTTATATACTTGATGCTACTGGGAAGGGGAAAGAGGTGGTTGAAGCTAATACTCATATATTCAAGTGCATAATGGCAATAGATAATCTTCATCACTTTTACTCTGTACAAAAAATTACTATATAATTTATCATACATAATGAAAACAGAGTACATCATGCAATTTAAAATTTAATTATTTTCATTGTGCTTCTAAATGAAACTAAAATTGTTTTTCTTTCATATTGCATTTCACTTTGAAAATGGGGGGAGGTTGCCTTTTATTTAATGAATTCTTAAAATGTTGGCAATAAATTTAAAACTGTCTTCCAATCTAAGAGTGAATTGTCTTTTTTTCTAAAGCTGGAATGCAACTTTTAAATTATTTAATTTAAAAAAAAAATTGTTTTGTATTATTTTTGCACAATCAAAATTAACTTCGTGTGAATATTTATTTAAAAATTAGAAGGTACATAACTATCTAGATTAGCCCATAAACTCAGTTTACGTTAAATAAGGCTGAGAAAGAAAATCAGTAATCTTTAATCATCAAATTCAAAATTTCGAAAGAGAAAAATAAATTAACGAAACTCCTTTCTAAAGTAAAAGCAAACGACTGTTAATTAATTACACAGATTGCCCAACAGATGGCATTGAAAAAAAAAACGAAACTAGGCTCCATGTTTCTGTATTGTGTGTGATATTTCGGAGACCTTGATTTGCTCAGCTCATCGAAATACCGAGCGAAACTACTTCTCCCCTCCTTTCCCATTTTGAAAACCTGTTTGTCTCCGCATGTGAAAGAGAAGTTTTCATTTTATCCTCTCATCCTGGTTAAAAAAATAACATCTGATATTTCTTAAAACGTATACCAGAATTTTCTACTTCATACGAAACTAGTACCTCTTTTGTTCTGTGTATTTGGGATGTCTCTTTAACATTTGTTTATTTTTTTAATTCTTGCTCCTTGTCTAACAGTCACTCCTTCTCCCTTCTCCCCCTCCCTACCCATATGGTTTATTCCATTTCAGCAAGCGTCGATCCGGGAGCTAGTTCTGACGTCACTAGCTGATCTTTAGGGAGGTATTAATCGAGGCGTTTACTTAAATTTTCAATTGAAAAATTGATTTTTGTGCCTTATTTTTTTGTTTTTAACTAACTAACTCATCTTAAAATCTGCAACTTCAGCCTGCTAAGCTTACATGATAAAAGCATCAAATCATCGATTGTCTGCGCCATTACTTAAAGCAGAATTAAAGAGAAGTTGAGCTAAGAATGAAATCAGCTGACAGATATCACTCTTGATAGTACGTATGATTTTGAAATTTATTTCTATTTAAGTACTAGAATCCTTGTAAGATCTTGATTAACAATTTTCTTAAAAGTAGAGCTATATTACTTCTGGTCATATTGTTTCATAGCTAGAATTGACCCCTCCCCCTGCATAGTTACGAAGGGTATCAGTAATCATGTTGTTGTGTGTTCCTGCGAGTTCCTAATTTTAATTTCTACTTGTGGAGTTTACTTTATTAAATCGTTTTCTAACGCTATTTTAATTTGACAAGTTGTAAATATTTAAATACCGTCCAAGATTGTCATTAACAGCGCCATCTTGCGAGTCTGGTTATTTCTTTAATCATTGTCTGAGTAGTTTAATCCTTCTAAAATCCAGAAATGATAAAGCAATTAACTTTCTCCAGTTATTAAAAAAATTTCCATCGAATGCAATTTTCATTGACTTTCAGATTATTTAATATGACATACTGAGTATAACCTGGAACTGAACGTAATTATCGGAATGGAAAATGAGTAATTTTTTTCCCCCCATGTATTGATTATTTCTTTTAATTTTCCTCTGAGTAATATGTATTTAGTTCTTTATTGTGTAGTGTCCTTACAGAAATTTTTGTGTCTGTTAAGATTGATATCTTCTAATCTAGTCACGAATAATCGTTCGTTTGCAATCTCTGTGAGGGAGATTGCGTAAAAATATTACTATCGATCTTTGAATGCTGAAGCAGATGTGGTGATAAATTATAGATCGGGACATCATTGCCACGTTTAAAACACTTGCCCTTTCTTTTTATATAAAATTTTTCTTAAACTAAATTTCTAAATATAGTTTTAAATTTTGGGGTGTTAGAGACATTAGTGTTATATATCATAATATTCGTGTATTGACAAGTTTTGGACTTTAATAATATGTTGAGAACATTAATTTGTGTAAAAAATGATCTATAGCTAAAAAGTTTTCCTATCATTTTTAATAAGTAAAAACTAGAATTTTCGGTAGTAATTAATTTTTTCATGTATACTAATTATTTCTGGTATTAAATGAATTATTTTAATTTGTATATAAATTGTACCTGTATGAATAATGTTAATTGACAGTGGTTAAATAATGAAGCATTTGTTTGTGCTTCTGTGTAAAATACCCATTTTATAAGAAGAAGCCTACAGAAAGATAAAAATAGCAATTGAATGTGAAGCAAAATAATAATAATAATGTGGGTTTTATTAAAAAAAAAAGTAAATTCTAGAAAAATTATTCATTAACACGCATCTAAATAAAGATTGCTTGAAATTTTATGTCAGCGGCTAGTTTAATTAATATGGTGGTTATGGTAAAGAACATTCTGCATATGTAGTGAAAGCATACACTGACAACCTGTACTAAACTTATACTACACATGAATATAAATTTTATTTCATGATGGGAAACTTTTATCCATTGTGTATTTTTTACAGATTCCATATTCTTATGCAGCCTCATTAATTTCTAGCATATTTCGTTTTTAAAGAATAACAAATAACAATTATCTTGTGTTTAATTAATTAATTTTTCGAGAAAGAGACTTTTAATAGCAGAGATGTGTAACAGTTTTAAATGTGTGCATGTTTTTCTTCAGTTAAATTAAGCCAAAAAAAAAAAACTGCAATGTTTTACTGCTGTAATGTTGCGTATTGCATGGAAAGAATTTTCAACCTTCATCCCCTATTTTTATTTTGAAGTGCTTATTTGCTCCAAGTTTTTGTTACAATTTTATAATGATGTTCAGGTAGTGCAGCAGTTTAAGAGAGAGTTCCCTAGTTCATACCTAGTTCTTATGCAGTATGACAATTGCTCTATGCCATGTATTACAGAAAGTCAAAAAAAGGACTCTAGTGTAGAATTGGGTGCCCCTTGTTTTTTGGCGAAAAATTTTGTTCAGTTTTGGCTATGAAACCCCATTTCTGTTTACCATGAGAGTTTTAACATGGTTTTAGCTTCTTGATTTATTTAATTGAAAATAAATCGATGTGCACATGGACAAAGTCAAAATGTGGAATGACTAAGTTTGTGCAATTCTCTGATGTGTTTTTCAAGTGAAAATAGGTTAATGTGTACATGGACACGGAGTTTGTGAAATTCTTTGACTTTTTGTTTTGGTTTTGTGTAGCGGCCATCTTGAAATTGTGTCTTATTGGCGCCGATCTTGACACCAAAATCGCCAAAAAACAAGGGGCACCCAATTGTAAACTTTTACCAAAAAAAGAATAGTAAACCATCCAGAGGCTTAGTGCCAGATTATTTCAGGAAAAACTAAATTGCTGATTTTGCACCATACAGTGGCAGATAAAATGTTAGCTCTAAATTTGCTACCAAAAAAATTGTCAAATTTGAGCCACATGAGACTTAATTTAAAAGTACTGTCTCCTCTTGAAGAAAAAATGAGAATGTCACTTTTCCACAAAGGTTTTAATTCAGTGTCTGCGGAAATAATGCTGGGAAAAAATACTATGTTTGCACCAGAATTAGAGTTAAAATCGGGCAAAAATGATTTCAGATAGTTTTGTGCTTATGATCTTATCTTCTAGCATGGTATATATTTAAAATGTATGTTAGAATGAAGATTATCCTCTAGAATAATAGCATAAATCACTCATGGTCTGCAGATACTTTTCCTGTAAATTAATTAGCCGTATTATAGCATTAATTACTGTGACAAGACAATAAAAAAAAGTTTAGCATTTTAATCAAGCTTTAGTCTAATTATGCATTATATTTTCATCAGCATAAAAAACAAATGTAGCACACTAGAAAATCTGCAGATAGAGCTAATTAATTTTTATGGTGATATAAATCTTACTCAAAGATTTGAAAGATGCAAGATAAGTTTTTAATTTTATTTTTATTTAAATCTTTTAAACCAATTTTGACACATGTATTTGATTAAGCAATCAACATCATAAATTTCATATATCTCTTTGTCAGCCTCAGTTGCTTTCGCCTTTATGAAAATAAAAAAGTTAAATATGTCAAAAATATTTATTTGGTAAAATTTTACAATTGGGTGCCCCTTATTTTCTTGGCGATTCTTTTTTGACGCCAAGATCGGCGCCTGGAAGCACAAGTGCAAGATGGCCACAACAGAAAACCAAATAAGAAGTTGAAGAATTGCATAAACTCAGCATTGCTCACTGCCTTGACTTTGCCTATGTACGCATCGATCTGCTTTCACTTAAAAAAAATAAGGAAGCTAAAACCGTGGTAACCAAAAATGGGGTTTCATCGCCAAAATTGAACAAAATTTGTCGCCAATCGAAAGGACATCCAGTTCTACACACGAGCAATTTATTTTTGGAACCCATGTTAAAATTGACTGTCAACTAATAGTTTTAAACAAAAATACATGGAATTAATTTTTATAGGAACCTTAAAGTGTCAACTGCCAAATCACAAAAGGAAAAAAAAAAAATGTAAGCTTGAACAAAATGAGCTATGCTGTCTATTTGTGCAAACCAAAATTACTTTCTTTCAATTATTAATTTTTGCAGTAGGAATGATTGCTTCATGCAGGAGTACATTTACATGTGACAGTCTTTTCCACAGTTAAAAATGAATAAGAAAAAAAAAAAAAAATATTGGCCAGTGAGCATCTGCAATTATTGATGAAAGTGGTTTCTAGTAATTTTTCTCCGAGTTTAAAACTTTTATCCAAATCAACAAACCATCAAGTATTATAATGAGAAGTAAATGAGTTTATATTTATTTACATACAAATATATGCAGTTTTTCCTGTATACATCAAAGAAAAATTTAATAAAATAAATTACCATGTGACTTTCATATTTAGCTGTCAATTTAGTTATCTGCAATTAACA
Source organism: Stegodyphus mimosarum (assembly GCA_000611955.2). NCBI lineage: Eukaryota > Metazoa > Arthropoda > Arachnida > Araneae > Eresidae > Stegodyphus > Stegodyphus mimosarum. The sequence goes on along the minus strand of KK121646.1, from coordinate 405,882 downwards.
CAATTTCTTGCAGATACTAACCTATAGGTTTCAGACAGAAATTTTTTCTTTGCATCCTTATGCTGTTTATGTATGTTTTGTAAATATTTAGTAACGAAAAGCCTCTTGATTTTGTTTTTTAAAAAAATCCAGCTTGTCAACTGGTTTCAGATCATGTATTTGGCCCACCTGCAGTTTGAATTGGGAACCACTGGTATAAATAATAATAAAAAATAAATAATTTATTTATATATAAATAAATCCAATTATGTAGTATTGTAAAAAGAAAGAAATAAGCTAACTAAAGTTAAAAAATTAGTACTTCATTTCTGACATGTCAACCACATAAGCCTTTAGCAACTAGGCACAGTAGCTGCTTCAATGAGGGATTTTTAGAAAAATCTGATTTTTAATTCTAATTAATATTAATTTCTCATCAATCACTCGTGTATTTCTGATTGTATAAATTTCTCCATTTTAATTATGCCTTTCTTTGTTAAATAATGAAGAATTCTGAAATTTGTTTTAAGTATGACAAGTAATTCTTAAATATTGGTAATTGCTCTGTATAATCATTTATTAATCATTAAATGATGGCTGGTGCAAAATTTTGAATTCAGATATTGTTGTTTTGTTTTTGAATTTATTTATTTATAATACTGTTCCAAACTGCGACCGTTTTACCTGTATAATTAAATTAAAATACTTGTGTTTAAACATAAGTAAATAATGTAAAATACTTGTGTTTTAACATAAAAACCGTGTTTGTATACTGTATGTATTTTTGGTACTTTATAGCAGCCCCCCCAAGATCTTGTGTATTCTTATATCTCACTACATGTTACATCTCAGTTGATTAGCAATTAAATTTTAAGGACCACTGTTATAAGGAAATACCATATTTTTTTTTGTTACCAAACTTGCATAAAAAATTTTAACAGAATTTTTTTTATGTGTGATTTTATTTGACAATACAATACTGTACTTCTTAAAACAGTATTTGTTTTAGTCTTTTATCTTAAGGTCAGTGACAAAATAATTGTAAATTTGGGAGGGATTAATATGGTCTATTCTCTCTCTCTCTCTTTTTTTGTGTGTGTTGGGGGGGTATCTTTTTTCTGTCTATTTAACTTTTTGTGGTAAACAGGCAAAAGAAAATTACTATTAAAATTTCAGGGTCCTTTCTTCATTGAAGTATTCACACTACATATTTTATTTTTTAATTTGCCTCTAAATCCGTTTTATTAATTATTTGCTCCTGCAGATTGCTTAAGTTTTTAAAAAATACTGTGATGCATAAGTTAAGCTAGAAGTTTATTTAAGCATTTTTTTAAGCATAATTTTAAGAGAATAATTTAATTGTAAATAAATCATTACAGAAATAACAAAAATTTTATCTAGCATCTTGAAAGTTAAATATTAATATTACCAAGTACAATGTTAATTACATCATGCATGATATAATGATAATCAGAATGGCACTGATCATTTGCATAGTTTATATTTTCAGTTACATATTTTTTTTATTTTACAGATGGCAGATTTTGCTAATTTTATCATGCCCTCCTTTTGAACAAATTGTTAATTCTCTAATATATTTGACCTTGAAATAATCGTACTGACTGAAACATAAAGTAATTGAAAACAGACCATACATTTCAAATGCATTTTCATTGGAATATTTGGTACGTGTTGATTTTCCCGACAACTAGCACTCAATTGCCAAGTTTGGTACTGTCTGTTGCCAAACAGTATAGCCAACTAAAGACCAAGTAATCAGAATTTTGAAATTGTCCTCCTTCCCCCTGCTTCAGTATTTTATGCCATTTCAGCAATATAAAGGCGAAAAGCCAATTTATGGCCACCTGAAAAATAAATTTTTAAGGAGGAATTTGTATTTTTTGTTATAAAGTAAGGGCTGTTGCCTACACTTAAAGCTTTAATTGCCAGTAAAATTGTGGTGTACCACATATTTGTCTAATTGTGCATGAAAATCAGTGTATTTTCTGTCATGGAGTAAGCTTTGGCACTTAACCTCAAAAATTTACCAGAGTAGCAAATTTAGTAAGATCTTTATTTTCTAATTTCAGAAATAGGTAGTAACTCCAATGTTAGAGGGTTGTAACATATTTGCGTTAGTGGAAACTAATGCATGAGATTGGTTATTTGTTTGATGAAAGGAATTTTAACAATAATGACTGTGATTAAAACTACTCTAATAATTATGTGTGTTCTCTGAATACCTTATGCTATACCACCGGTCCTTTGAATGAAATTTTCAGAAGTAACACAAATTATTTTCGAAATTAAAACTTAGCAATGAATGATTTTATTTTACTGGTAGAGGGATAGTAGGATAAAAATCACTACTCTAAAATACATTACACATGAATACTATTTATTTTATTGAAATAATTGATATTTTTTCTGTTATTATTATTGTCTTCATTTAAGCCACTTTTTTTTTATTACCAAAAATTTTTAATGCAAAAAAAAATTGTATTGAGCAAAGTAAAAAAGCATCAGTTTGTTTCTCACTTCCAAAGTGCATATGATGCTAAGTTATTGAATTCATTTTCTTTAAAAGTAGTTCTTTGTGTTTTATATTTAGATTTGAAATGCCGTTTCTGATAACTGTTTAGTCTGAATTCTGATTATTCATTTATCATCATATTCGAGTTCTTTTTGCTGTATTCTTATTTAAAGAATCTCAAATGATTAAATGTCAAAAATCAATTGAGGAAAAGGAAATTTTAATGCAGTAATCTTGACAAATAACATTTTTGTGTTTTATTTTTATATTTCAAAGAAAATCAGTTTATCGTAGTGTCAGAAATTTCTTATAAAACTGGCTTTTAACCATGTTAAAAATTTATGACTTGATGATTCTAAGTTTTATTCTATTTATGTTATAAAAGGAGAAGATAAGTTATCCTATATATTTTGCATGTGTGATTTACTCTGTTGTCATTGAAGGAATATTTGTTGCTGAATTGTTTATTTTTGTTGTATAAACACATATGTGTGTAAAAGTCTTAATTGTAGTATTTCTCAGAAGTTATTTATTAGATTTTCAAGTCTTTATTTTATTTACATTTTGACTGTGAGTTTTTTTGTTAGTAATTATCTTTTTTTTTCCCCCTCTTAATAGGTGGTTGCCACTATCAAGTACTTTGCAGCATATATTCGTATTGTGAGGTGCTGTTACTGCAATTACTGTGACAAAATAAATATAGGCTTTTATGTTATTCTCTCATAACTAAAGTTTATCTGGATTAGAGGTTAGTTTTGAAATCGCAACACCATGTTCATATTGAAATTTTCGTACTATGTTTTTAATCCATTGAATCATTTATTTAAATATGTGTATGGATGTTTTTTGATCAAATAAGAACACTTCAAAATTGTTCTTCAGGTAACTTCAAGTATATGTATATTAGGTTTTTCAAAATTGCATATTTTATGAGCTACATTCCTGTTTTTGTAAATAACATATGTAACTGCAAATAATTTTTGATAATTTATGCATATGTTAAAAAACTGAAAATTCAGTCTGTATTTTGTTGGTATATTTATTTTTAATTTAAGAATATTTAATTGAAATTTGATTTTGTAATGCATTTTATTTGGGGAAAATTTAAGAGGGGAAAGAAAAAAATTACATTTGCTTTTCATTTCATTATTTGATTATTGCTTAAATTTTAGTAAATACATTATGGCTTCGACTGCAAATTTGAATAATGTTCCTGGTGCAAAACCGTGCAATATTTGTGAACACTGCCGGAAATATTACCTTGGACTAAAGCCGCATGAATTATATGCGCAGTGTGTGGAACGTCCATTTATGTGCACGTACTGTGACAAGACATTTACTCGCAAGGACAAACTCAGTGACCATATAAAAATGCATACAGGCGAGCGTCCTCATGTATGCACTCATTGTGGGAAAAGTTTCACTCGTAAGGATAAGCTTACTGTTCATATCCGTATCCATACTGGCGAGAGACCTTATATATGCCCACACTGCAGCAAAGGTTTTGCACGAAAAGAGAAATTAGGTGCCCATATGTGTATACATACTGGCCAACATCCTTATCATTGTCCTCATTGTGGTAAAGGCTTTGCCTGGAGGGATAAGTTGGTGAATCATATACGCATTCATACTGGCGAACGACCATTTGTTTGTAAACAATGTGGAAAAGCTTTTGCACAAAATGATAAGTTGACAACACATATACGTATACATACCGGTGAGCGCCCATTCGTTTGTAAGCACTGTGGTAAAGCTTTTGCTAGAAATGACAAATTAACTGTTCATGTGAGGATTCACACTGGCGAGCGTCCATTTGTGTGTAAGCATTGTGGTAAGGCCTTTGCTAGAAAAGATAAATTAACAGCCCATATACGCATGCATACTGGTGAACGTCCTTTTGTGTGCAACCATTGTGGTAAGGCATTTGATTTAAAAGGAAAGTTGAATGCTCACATGAATATCCATACGGGTAAGCATCCATTTGTGTGCAATCATTGTGGTATAGGCTTTGACCGCAAAGAAAAGTTAAATTCTCATCTATTATTGCACTTAGGAAGTAATCCCTGTGAAACACTTATTGTTAATCCTCTCATCGCAAAACCATTGTAAAGAAATGATTTTTTAGTTTGTCACTATATAAATATGTTGTATTTCCCCCATCCTTGTGGTTGAGAACTCTTGTTATATAAATGCTGTGTGCATTTTGCCATGTTCTTTTAGCTGTGATCAAAATAGATTCGCTTTGGTTGGTAGTTACATTTGTGTGAGCTTCTTTGGAGTTTATCTGTAAACAAAATGTAAATAAGTATTAAGATCAAAAGCTGATTCTTGCATTTTTATGTAGATAAATGCAATAAAGTTCAGTAAAATTTTGAAATTTGTCTAATTTATTTTGTAATTTAGAACACAGACATGAGTAATCATTTACATTCATATGCACACATTAATTTAAAACTTTTAACAGTTACAGTTAAATCATTTAATGGTGCAGTTTAAAAAAAAAAAAATTTGTGTGTTACTGTTAAGAGCAATAGTTACAAGAACAATATAAGAAAGCTCCAACCAAATCGTTTCTATGATTGGAACTTGTCATGAAAAATTTATTGGAATTTTAAAAGGTAAGCAGTATATTGTCTAATTTGACATGGGTACTCAACCACAAACAGCCAATAACCTAATTTATATTTTTTGTCAACCTCTGTAGGAAGATTTTTGAGTTTTGTTTTTAATATTGGCTCAATTGCATTATTTTTTTCCAGGATTTATGAAATTGGGGTTCCAGAAAAAAAAATGAAGTAAGAATTTTTTTTTTAATTGGGTTGTTTTGTAATGGATAGGATTTTTATTTGCATTACATTCAACACTTGTATTTGCAAAGGCAAAGAAACAACTAAATGTGCCTTAAAACATATAAATACATCAATTATTATCTTTTTAATTAAATTCTGATCAAATTTACTGAAATTACTATTTTCCTGTTATGTAAGCTAGTTCCTTAAGTATATTTAAATTTTTTTATCCTAAATTAACTTGATAAAATGTTCTTAAGAGTCAGATTTAATGTGCAAGATTTTTCATTTCTGTTTTAAAATATTTCATTACTGTTGCTTCTAAGTTGTTACAAATAAATACTTAACAGTGAATTATTTATGTGATAACATTAGGATTCATAAGCACATAAATTGCAGTATCATAAACTTGAACCTGAATTATAATTTCATTTAAAAAACTTTGCAAAGAATTAAATAATAATAATCAGCATATAAAGAATTCAGCAGATAATTTAAAGACTCAATCTTGAAAACGATTATGTAATTTATACAGTAATTTAAAACATTTTATGATTTTGTATTTTATTATGTATCATAGTTATATTAAATATTAATGAATAATTTTAAAGGAACTAATTCCTTAGTTAACTTTGTAGATTTTTGTTGTTTTTGGAAAAGCAATGAAACTTCACATTCAGGTCATCTTTGAAAGTGACTAGTATACTGTGTTTTATATTAGCATCAGAATATAAGTAAACATTGAGATTTCACAAAGACTAAAATTAATGTACTAAACTCTGCATGGTCATTTTCTAAAGTTAGCTTAATTATATCTGTGAAATAAACATAGTAAATACAGGAATTCCTGTATTATAAACTAATTCAAATCCCATTAACTGATTAAAAATTTTTAAATTATTATTTTCATCCCTTGTGTTCTTGTTGTAATAAATTAAAAGTTTTATATTTGAAATTGCCAGCTGCATTTTCCTGAACAGGAGTGGGTATTTTCATCATGAAAATATATTTGTTGACAATATTTCTCCCTGAAAGCTGCTAATTTTATTTGTATTGAAGGTTATTGTAGTTGGGTATGTTCAGGTTCTATGAAGTCAGTAAATATTTTCAAAAATTCCCTTGCAACATGGTAACTATTTATCTAATGAATTCACTTGGCTGTCGTGAGAGTTCTTATAAGGTTCATTCTAACTTCCTGCCCCAATTAAAAAGGCAGAATAATTTCTTTTAAATTAACCTTAAGCTGAATATAATATTCTATGTGTGAAGAACCATACTGTTTATTGTATAATTAAAGAAAATAAATATTTTTTTTTTTTTCAAAACATTAGGAGTCTGAAAAGTAAAACCTTAATCCTGTAAAATTAGTATTGTAATGTTACATAATCGATAATATAATGTGCAGTAATAAATCTCTGGAGAAAAATTTGTAGATGCCTTCAGCTTAACATCCACCCTTTTTGGTGCTCTATCTGCCTCTACTTTGTCCTGCCTTACAGTTGTTAACTCAAGATTGAAACCGTCTGTAGCATGCAACCATATGAACCATATTCACTGACTTGCATGTCAAGTGTTTTGTGAACTGTGATTTATTTAAAACAACGTATTATCTGAGGTATACATTGGTGCACATTTCATTTTTAATCAGCATTAAAAATTTCCTGAACAGCAGCTATCTTCAATCGTTATCATCATTTGCATTATACATGCAAATATCTTGCTAGGTTTTGTAAACATATCTGCTTCCCCCTCCAGTTTCATAATTTGTACCAAAACTTCTAGTTTATAATCTTGTATGCCAGATTTACTTTTTACAAATTTAGCCCCCCCCCCCTTTTTTGTGTGTGTGTCACAGTCAGATATTAGGCAGTTTAGCAACTTGTCCAAAAAAGCTTTGTTTATAAATTGAATTGGCTCATTCTTATATTTAATTATATTTTTGGGTGTAGGGGGGAGAGAGAAAATTACAAGGCTTGTTTTTTCTGTCAGAAATTCAAACGATGGCTTTTAACCGTTCAGTTACTGTTTGTAGTTTTATTAAAGTGAATTTTCACAAGGATCAGTTGCATGTATTTAAACCTTTTCAATAGCTACTCAAATATTTTTCATTTAGTTTTTACATTTACATATCTAAAAATGTTGCTTTTAAATCCAGCCTCCTTGAAAGTTTTTTGTTAATCAATTTTATAGAGAAAAATTGTTTATATCAGAAAATATATCCAAATCAAAAAACACATGGAGTATTTTGAAGTAAATTTAACAACAATGTAAAAATCCCGCCAAATAATTTTAAAAAGTTATGAAATAAAAATAAATATATGTTTATTGTTAGGTATACTTCCATATTCTGACTTGTAATTTTGTAAATATTTTAAATAGCAAGGACCCATTGTGCATTTAACATTGCATTTTAATATAGTGTGTATTTCCTGTAAATATTATTAACATCAATTTTAAGTGGGTGATGTTCAATCTTGTTATGAGTAAAAATAAAAATTCTTAAAAATAATGAGAATAGCTGATGAAAGAAATCTAGGAAGTTTTTCCTAAAGTAGAATGAAAAAATGAGTTATAAGCAATTTTTTTACAAGTATATTAGCACAGATGCTATTTCATTGTTATTTCAAACATGAGATGGGCTACTGAATGATAGAAAGTAAATAAATTTTTGAAATTGTGTATCTTTTCAGTCAAGAAACTTGAATACATATAATCAATATATTACAACAATATAATTTTTTTGTTAGAATGAATGTGCATATAATTATTTTGTATCAGAAATGTCTAAAATATATATATATTTCCCCTCCTCTCCAAAGGCGGGCCTTCAGCCGACTTCGGCTCGGCCAGAATTGGTGGCCACTTTATTATGGAGGAACCTAATAGGTGGGCCACCTTTACCTCCTCTGAAGGGACGGTCAGTTACAACCATGCCTTCTCTGGGATTCGAACCCGGGACCGTATCGCAGTCATCTACCCTAACCACTATACCGTCTGGGCGGCGTGTCTAAAATATTGTTGACTCAATTTCCTTAACTTCGTAGTCAAGTTATAAAGAAATAATATTAAATTTTTGAATACTTGTTGTATATATTTTTAACACTTATGAATTCAAACTTTTTTCATAAAATGATCTCCAAGAATCAGATTTTTTATTCCATTCATACTGAAAAATAAGCCAGGTGTGAGATTTGGAAGCTGAGAAAGAAAGTTTTTCTTTTAATATATGCTGCTTAGAAAATTCTTGATACTACAAACTGATAAACACGTGTAAACAGAACCGAGTCACTATTTAAAAGAATACACAAGATCATGAAGTAGGATAAATCTTAAATTTTCTCAGCTCTGAATCAAAAGGATTTTAAATCTTTCAGATTGTCTTTTAAAAATGAGAAATAGGCTTAGTTTTTTTTAGTTATGGAATGAGTTTAAGAGTATATTTTTTCTAAAGATTCACATGAAATTTAGTAAATGAAACTGTTAATATTAGGTTTATTTATTCAAAAAATATTTGAATCGCATTTCAGTTTTTAAAATTTTTCAGGAATCTTCTAAATGAAAGCAAGTGAAGAGGGGAGGGTATTTCAAGAGTTAATGTCAATAAACACTAAATATGGTATATTAAATTTTCTCTAGAAGTTTTAAGTAAAATCTAATATTTATTTTAGGAAAAACTAATTTTTTCAGGTTTTGAGTGAAAATGTTTACAGCATAAAATCTGAAATATTCAAATAATGGAAAAGTTATAAATATTCAAGCTTTTTCAAAATGTTAATTTGCAAAATTTGAATGTCCTTTTTATTTTAAAAAGAAATTTCAATGAATTCTTTCATTTTCGAAGTCTTTTTATCATTTAGCAGAAGTTACCATAAAGGACATAATTAACGTAATATAGAACTGTAATTTGTTTAAATTTAATCTTCATTATGAGATTAATTTCATCTATTGGATTATAGTAAAATATTTTAGGACTATCTGTCTGAGGAGAGAAATAAATGACTTAATGGAAAACTTTCTAATGTTTACTATATTACGGAACATAAAACATCTTATTATCAGGGTAAATAATTTTGTCCACTAATATTCATTTAAATTCTATTTTGTAATTTTATTGTTTTATATGACTTGCATACAAGTTTTAGTGTTTACAGTAGAATTCGTATTAACCAGATAACTGATACTGCAACTCATCTGAATAAATGGGTTGCTTCTTTTCTATATGCCTAATATGTTGGTTTCAAAATTAAGAGAATTTGCACGTTATGTTGAATATCTGGAAAACTAATGGACAGATTTTAATGAAATTTGGTATGAATATACATTTATAACAGAGATGTACCATTCAGAAGTCATTTTATGTACCCGTGATTATTAGTAAAGCTCATAGTGCAAGAACTCCAAAATCTGCATTGTGATATCGAACTGAAAATGAGTCTAATTTGAGGTATGGTCCCTCTCACAGCCACACATGTTGCACAGTGGGACAGCATACTGGACAGAAGGCAGTCAATCTCGCTCCTGCAGCAAGGCAGTTTTCAACTCCGGGATGATTGGACAAGCATTGTCGTTAATTAACAAGAACCTAGGACAAACTGCGCTCCTGATGAGTCGAACTTAAGGCTTTAAGATATGTCCTAGCAGTCAAGAAGCCTTTGTCAAATACATGCAGGGGTGTGTAGCCATCCATCATTATGCCTCCACTGCCGTAATGATCCTTATTCATGATTTAAGGGAACGGGCTCTTTCCAGATACGGGTGCGCCAAGAATCGGTGTCCAGTCTTAGTCTCAATTCATCTGTGTAAAAATGAAGTCTGATCATGATCAGACTTCATTTTTACAGATGAATATTCTTCATTTTTACATATGCCTTCATTTAAGGCATATGTTGTCTGCACCATATTAAATGTCCTACCTTATATGCTGCAGTGAGCAGGACACAAACAGTGGGTCTTTCGGCATAAAGCCATATCTCATATCAAGCCTTATGGCAACTGTAGACTGTGAAATTCAAGTTTGAGTGGCAGCATACAGCTGACATGAAAGCTGTGAAGCTGTAGCAGTCCTCTGTCTCTCTGCTGAATGTGCCAAATAACAATACTCATTTGGTGTTGTGGACCTTGGTTGACCTTTTCCAAATCTTCTCAATATGGATCTGGTGTTCTGAAACTGTTTCCACAAATTGCAGACGACACTGCCTGCCGTACTGATCTCTGTAAACACTTGTGCTTGTGATTGGCCTGCCTCAAATCATTGACAGTTCTCTATCTCGTTCCGTCATCAAGTTTGTGGCTACTCATTTTACCTGATACCTTATAAAATTTAATAAACTTACTAGAAACATGGCAAATGTCATGAAGGAGTACAAGCACATAAATCACCAAAAACCCCTTGTGCACTTATCCCTGCACATTCGCAGCTCCTCTACATGCACGTATAGACTTACATATTGGACTCTGAATATTTGCATAATTCTTCGGTAGCATATTTGTACCTTTGGTTCAGTATTTTTCATGAAAATAGTTTGCAAATTCTCTTAATTTTGCCTATGATTATGTATTTAGTGCAAGATAGTTGTAAAGTAAACTCAATGAAGATTACTAAGTTAAATAAAATGTTCGTATTTCCATCAAACAAAATATTAAAATATTTAAAAAAATTAAATGGTTTTGGTTAGGTACTTAAGAAGTGGCGTGTTTTAAAAATTAATGGGGAAAAAAAACTGCTTGCACAGCATTATTACAAACATAAATTTCATGCTTGGTATACCTTTTGTTAAGGAAAAATGTATCTGTTGTGGTAAAGTAACAATTTACAGAAGTTTTGCTTTGCAATGAATGTTGTAAATGACATTTTTACAAAATGATATATCATGGTATACTGTTATTGTATATGACTTTTTATTCATAATTCATTACTTTTTTACTGTTAGTAAATATATCATTAGAATTGCCATATATCTGGGATTTGCCTGGATAGTCCTGGATTCATTATTACCTTCAGAGATGTATCCTGAATTGGGAAAAGGTGGTTGGGTTTTCTGTAGATAGTTTTAAAAGTTGAAATGATATTATTAATTTACAGAAAGGGGGAATCCTTAAAACCTAATGTTTTTGCCAGAAAAAAGTTGAAAAAGATATTATTAATTTACAGAAAGGGGGAATCCTTAAAACCTAATGCTTTTGCCAGAGAATTTTTAGGACCTGGATGATAATTTTCCCTACTGATTTGCTGCAGAATGTGTATTATCCAAATGAAACCTCTTGGATTTTTATTTCTTTACACGAACTTTTATTTTCCATGTAGGAAGCAAGTTGTGAGTATTTTTAATATTGAAATTATTTTTCATAAAATGTCCTGGATTGTCTTTTCCTAGTAATCCTAAACATATCATGTAGTTTAATTAATATCAAATACATTGTAGTGGTCCATATCTTTCTGTAATACTAAAGTACCAAAAAAAAATCAGAGCATTGTAGGTATATTATTAGTAACTTAATTTTCCGTGACAGAGTGTTTTTGTACCAAGAAAAGAGAGAAGCTTAGTAATAAAAATATTAAATTTGCAAATGGCAGACTTGCTGAAGAGGCTGACACTTGAAAGACCTGCAACAGTCCTTCAAACAATGGAAATATATGCAGTGGTGTATAAATAGGCAAGTAGAGTTTGTTGTAATAAGTTTTCAGTAAGGCTTATTTTTCAGACGAGTCCATTTATTTTTCGCACTGATTATTTAAAAAAATCTGAGGGTTTGCAAATCATTGAAGACATTCATCAGTTATGAAAATTGAAGCTTAGCAGATCTTCAAATAAAGCTTGATGCAGATGACAAGTCAGAGTCATTATCTCCATAGCTTTCAGTTCTGTATGAAGATCTATTTTTTTACAATTTATCCATTTTTATTCAGATAGTACTTTACATTTAACAACTTAAGAAGTGCATAAACTAATTTAAAACAAAACTTCATGTTCAAACTGGTTTGAATATCAGAATTGTGGAGAAAAAGGAATAATGTAATTGTCTTGATAATTCACTTAGTCATGAAAATATGACTGGATGGTAATTGTTCTATGTGATACGAAGTAACATAGCTAGAAAGGGAATAGCGACATGGAATGTGCTAGGAATCAAATTACATTATGTGTGTGTGGGCGGGGCTGATTATAACTAATTCCGTTTCTCTGGTATATTGTGCAAAAAAAAGGGGGTGGACAGTTCTATATCTCCCGTTCTACTGGACTGATTGACGAAATTCAACTTGCATTTTTCATGTCTCGAAAGCACGACTTAGGATGTGTATTAGATTTATATATAGCATTGTTCTAACATAGGTATTTTAACACAAAATCAGACCTTTTTCTGAAATGATTAGCCAATTTTTTTTCCATATTCAATTCAACGACTCAAATGATGCCAAAGTTCCAAGTTTTGTAAAAATCGTACAAGTAGTTTTTAAAATATTAGCTCTCAAAATTTAGCTCCTCAATGCTAATTGAATTTAATATATATTTATTAATCTCTCTTTTTTTATTAAACTAATTTAAATCTTCCTTTCACATTTTGAAATTTAGGTTCGTTCCAAATACAATTTGCCCATTTTTTATGATTTATTTTTTAAATCTGTATTTTTATAAATTTTTCAAAAAATATTTGAATTATGTTTAAAATTTTTACCATCATCTTAAAGCAGATGTATTTCTAAGCACACCTGCAAAAAATTAAGTTTTTTTATTCAAAATGTCCAAAGATATACGTGAATTTATATATTGGCGCATTTTGAAATTTGTCATATTTGTTGAAAGCGATAAAACATCAAATCGTAGTACACTTTGTTAAAATTATTTGACAGTTGGAATGATGCGACTTTTTTCCCCCTCATGCACAATGTAAAAAGGGAAAGGAAAATAGGTTGCCATATATTAACAAGATCAGCCAGTGAATTATTGTTGATGCAAACTGAAAAATTTTTGTTAAGATAAATTGTAGAATTTCTCGGTAAATTTCGCGCCAAATTTTACAAAATTTAATATTTAGGCATCTGAGTCGTAGAATCAAAATATGGAAAAAAATTGGCACTTCATTTAAAAAAGTCCAATTTTTGTGTCAAAATACCTATGTTAGAACAGTGCTATATATAAATCTAATATATATCGTGTAAGTCGCGCTTTTGAAACATGAAAAACGCAATTTGAATTTCATCAATCAGCCCTGTAGAGCGGGAGATATAGAAGTGTGTCCCCCCTTTTTCTTTCCCACAGTGTACATATCTGCACCAGTAACGATTGTATCAAAAATCCTCGCAATTGCTTCTCTTTGCTTTTTACTACCTTTTAGAAAACTTATTTTCTGCAATTGCTGATAATTTTTTGTATGTACTCTTGCCTTGTCTGTTGAGTACACACTCGGTATGCATACCGCAAGTTGTTAATCACTGCTTTAGAGAGTGGGGTGTTTTTTTTTAATATATATATATGTATATAAAAGAGAGAGAGAGTAAGAAATTTGTGAGCATAAATATTTTAATCTCTGTTTAAAAAATAATTTGAAAACTTTCGGATTTTATATTATGCCCAAAGAGGCATTTCTTAATGTTTTGTGTGTTACCCTTATTTATTAAATATCATGTTCTGTACATTTAAACTATAAAATTCATTTCAACAGCTATATCACAAAATATTTAAAAGAGCATGTCTTTAGAATTTCTGATACACAGTCTCACTGCTGGAGATAAAATTGTTTTATTTCCATACACTGTTGCCATTGCTCATTTTGAAATTGTTGAGTTTCTTAATCAAAAACTCATAAATGCTTTAAAAAATGTGAAATAGATAATAAAACAAATTCCAAATTTGGGCTTTTAGATGCCCATATTCGGGTGAAGGCATACGTTATTCAAAATTTGATGATTCTAGGTACCATTCTTTTATCACAATACAAGAAACATACATACATACATACATTTTATGCAGATTCTTCACTATTTAATTTCTTAAAATATAAAACAGGGCTCTAATATTTGGCAGCAACAATTTAAAACGTGATTCACTGTTTATAGTGAATCAATGCAAGATGCCAAAACAAAATCAGTAGCTCTTTTGGGCTAAAAACCGCCCTCTAAAACATCACTATTAGTTATAGTAACATTTTCCGTGTTCTTTAGGTAGAATCTGGATCTAATTACAGTTACGTTTGTAATGTAAATACCGTATATTCTGGCATATAACATGTACTTGTAATACAAAAAATAAGATTGAAATTAATGGGCGTGCATTATTATACGCCAGATATGAAATGGATAGCTTAAAAATAAGGAAAAATTTAGATTTTTACTTGAACGAGTATGTTGCTTATTTAAAAGAAAGGACATACCTTATTCATTATCGAATAAGATAAAGAGTTTGTCTTTCGTTATGTCTTGAGGCGTATTATTGAATTTTGTTTCATCTTCGTCATCATTGGTATTTTGATCCATAAATAAATAATCATTATCCGTTTCAACTTTCACCAACACCAAAATTCTTGCTGCAAAACAATTTCAATTTTCTTTAGCGAAGTGAATGGCTTTGCATTTGAAACCAGCACTGTGTTTGTTTCTTTTCGCAGGAGCCATCAACTGTATTTCAACTGAAGCAAATGCAATTTACTGAAGCCTTCAATTTTCACATCAGAATTTCGACTTCAAATGACTACTGGAAGGGAAAACATCTAACCACTAATTCCATGAATTCATTCATGTTGGAAATGCTCTACAATAGCATTCTTTTGGACAGCTGCATTGAATACAATCCACCCTCTTTGTCAGAATATTTACTCTCTGAAGCATTTAACCCACACACATGTTGTTCCCCTTATCATTTGTCAGTGTGGTTTACTATTGTTTGAAAGGCTAGGACAAATGTTTGAATAAGTGACCTCAAAAGCTAAGAGTATTGCACATGTATCATTTAAGTTTCTTCGTGAAGAATGGGCGCACTGCACATGTATCTTTTAAGTTTCTTCGTGAAGAATGGGCGCACGTTATATGACGAATGTACCTAAAATTTTTTAAAATGTAGCTTGAATTATAGATCTGCACTATGCGTCGGGAAATAGAGTACTTACATCAAAATCTTAAATTGGAAATTAAATAAAAGTTATTTAGATGTTTCTCTTTGAAATTGATGATATTGGTTACATAGTTCTAAAGAGTATGTTTGTTGCGCATAAATAATACAGGGAGATAAAACGGGCAAATCAACAACCTTATATTCGGCTTATATTTTGTAAAATCCCAATCGATTTCAAGGGCAAAACGACCAGGGGAAAAGCTGATAGCGCCATCTATCGGCAGAATTCCTTAATAGAATCAGCTTTCTGAATAATTTTTACATTGGCCAAACAAAAAGAGCATAAAAGAACATGAATCTTATGTCCAAAAAGGCAAAATTAACAGATCTTCAATAGCTAATCAATCATAGTTGGAAATTCAATCACAATTTTGATTTTGGTTTTGCTAAAATTATCCAGAAAGCTGGTGCTATCAGCTCTTCCCTTGGTCACCTGTGGGTATAAATTCGCTTTCTCGCTTTTGCAGAATTTTTTGCTCCTTATGAAGGGGGACCCGTTTTGCCCTTGAATAGAAAATCTACACCGAATACAAGGTTGTCAATTTACCGGTTTTATTTTCCACATTGGCGTTTTTCTCTTACGTCTTGAATACAGGGAGATTTTAATTAACG
>KK121646.1:361457-386402 GCA_000611955.2 Stegodyphus mimosarum | reverse complement strand
TTTTTTTTTTTTTTTTTTTAAATCTTAAAAGTTAATATTTTGAGCTGAAGTGAAACAAAATTAAGTTTCTAATGTTTTAAGCCCAGTGCAAAACATTAGCTGAAATGAATAATTAGTGTAGAGCTACAAAATAAAGATACAATAAAAACTTAATGTCCCTAATAAAAAAAACTGAATGTGAAAATTATTCTGTTCTGTTAATTATTTGTTTATAGCATATCTTGCATACATTACCATAGTAATCGTTACACATGAATTACTGGGATTTTTAGGCATAAAATGGCTGTCTATTTTTTTACAAGTATTAAAAGACTATGCAATTTGTTAAAAAATTTTGCCACTTTTTGCATTGGGAACACTAAAACTGTAAAATAGTGTAGTTTTAGCTTCTTTGTCATCCATAGTCACTTGAGATGAGAATAGGGAGGTATAAAATAATTTAAAGGTTATAATGCTTGTTATTAAGGTAGCGAAAAAAATTGTAAGTTGTGCACCACAGAATTAATGAAGAGTTAATAGAAACTCTACAATGTCATATGTTACAAGTTAAAAAAGTTAACTTGTAATAATTTTTATTATTAATGCGAGTTACTTGTAACATATGGTGTTCATAATTTTTACTACTGGGATATAAGAAAGGAAACTATTATCAATGGTGCACTAGTATACTACATGATTGATTAAAATTTAACAGATCTTGGTAACATGTGTTGCAAGTTAATTGTACATTTGTGTTATCATTATGCATTATTTGTAACATATAACACTGACAAAAAAAATTAGAAATTGTTAAAGTAATTGAAAATTTCACTTAAATTGTGTAATACACACATTTAATAAAAATGATATGTAATATAAATTAACAGAATTTAATTTTTTTATTATATATATATATATATATATATATTTATTCTAAAAATGTTAGTATTTAAGAATATTTTTTTCATATATTTGGAGTGAAATAATTATGAATTGGAATTTAAATTATAAAATTGTGCTGGTACATAAACCAGAGTTTAAAGTACTTGTAAGAAGAAATGACTAAAAAAGAGTTGATTGGGATTATTTTAGTGATACTTAATGCTTATACCTATTAGGTATACTAAAAGTGTTAATGAAATATTGGATTAAATGTACATGTTGTTGACACACAAAGTCCGTTAAAAATTTGAAAATAGTAACACATATATTGTAGTAACACATATATCATAATGTTCATTTTCATTGATGATGTACTGTACATCATCATATAATTTATATTTATATATTAGTAATGTTAACTCTTTCTGCATCTGAATTATGTAGGTGGTGCAAGGATAGTCATGGGTATATTTGTATGGTATAAATTCTAATTTGGAAATCAGTTTAATGGTTTAAAAGTTAGTACAATAATTAATGTGTAAGTTTTTTTTTAATCTTAACATTGTCTCTCTTATTTTCTTGTATAACTGAATATAATGTTAGTTATGCCAGACCAGTGTATGTGTGATATTTAATGTTTTCATTATCAGTGTCCTCTCATCTAGAGTATTTGTGATTAAAAATGTTCCTGTTTTTCATAAAATTTTTCATTTCTTTTCCAGTTTGGAAATGAACTGTTCAACAGTGACTGATCAAAGTCATTGGGAAAAATTTAGAATTTGAAAATAGATGAATGAAAAATACTTTTTCCTGTGAAAAGGTAAAAAATGCTCTCTTACTGACTGAAAAAAAAAAGTGTAGAACTGAAATGTAACTCATGTTGTAAATGCAGCTAATATGGAAGTGCTTTGAAATGTACCACAGTTGTAATATCTGTGACGGCAGTTCTTTGAAATAGTGTGACATTGCTATTCACTTTGTCTAGAAATCTTAACACTTGTAAATATTTTGTTGCATTATTTTAATTGAGTAATTATCATTTCTGATGTGCCATTTACCTCTTTGATTCAGTTATTATTTCTTTCTAAATCAGTTCTGTGAATATTCATTACTAAGTGCAACTTTTATGAATTTCCACTGCTATTAAGTGGATAGAATTTCCTTTACGTTAAGTTTATGTATCTAAAGTATATAATAATTTAGTGTTTTTTTTCTATTGTTATTGTGGTAATTTTTGTATTGTAACCAATGTTGAAAAATCCCTCCATAGGTGTTGAAATGGCTGTAAATATGGCAGATATAACGAGCCTCCACATTCCAACTACACAACCCCACACCGACTGTGAACATTGTCGTGTGTATTTTGTGGACATAAAAACACACCAGTTATATACACAAACTGCACAAGAACAAAGGCCTTTTGCATGTAACCAATGTGATAAAAGCTTTACACGTAAAGATAAACTTGGCAATCACTTAAGAATGCATTCTGGTGAATGTCCCCATGTCTGTAGCCATTGTAATAAAGCTTTTGCACGCAAAGATCAGCTCAATGCCCATATTCGGATACACACTGGTGAGAGGCCTTATGTATGTAATTTGTGCAGTAAGGGTTATACGAGGAAGGACAAACTTGGGGCCCATATGTATGTTCATACAGGATTGCATCCGTATCATTGTCAGCATTGTGGTAAAGGATTTGCTTGGAAAGATAAACTTACAAACCACATCAGGATACATACAGGGGAGCGCCCTTTTGTATGTAAATACTGTGGGAAAACCTTTGCCCAAAATGACAAGCTTACAACTCACATTCGAATTCACACTGGTGAACGTCCCTATGTTTGTAAACATTGTGGTAAAGCATTTGCTCGTAAAGATAAACTAGGTGCTCATATGTGTATACATACTGGTGAACATCCTTATAATTGCCAACACTGTGGAAAAGGATTTGCCTGGAAAGACAAGCTAACAAATCACATACGCATACATACGGGTGAGCGTCCATTCGTCTGCAAACATTGTGCTAAAGCGTTTGCACAGAAAGACAAACTGACTGTCCACGTGCGCATTCACACGGGAGAGAGGCCTTTTGTTTGCAAACACTGTGGCAAAGCTTTTGCGCGAAATGATAAGCTGACAGCCCATGTACGTATGCACACAGGAGAAAGACCTTATGTGTGTGTTCATTGTGGAAAGGCTTTTGCCATGAAAGGAAAACTTAATACACACATGCGAATTCATACTGGAAAGCATCCTTATACTTGTAACCAATGTGGAAAAGGCTTCAATCGAAAAGACAAACTTAATGCTCACTTGTTGATTCATCTTGGTGGGGGTTCCTGTGCAGCTCTTGTAACAAAACCACTTCTTACTAAAATTCCGGAATTAACATTACCTGGACCACCCATGTTGTCAGCACCAGACACAAAACCTATGGTGGCTGCGCCTCCTCCGCAATAAAATTCTACAGAATACTTTATCTATGTATAGATATTTTACATAATTAAAATGCGCTGCATTCGGTTTGTGAGGGGTTTCATGAGATATTTTCAATCCCATGTAGTAGATCTCTACACTTGATGATGACTATCCAAATTAATTTGAAGCTCTCTTGGAAGATGTAGCTTTAAAGGTATGTGTGGAGATAGGATGGCTTTGAATTTAAATCATTATATGCTTTTGAGAATCCCCTTTCATCATACATGGGTCCAGAGGTAACTGTGCCTCATAGCAGCTAGGTCAATATTCTCTGATGTTTACGTATTGCCAAGCGCCTTTTTTTTTTTTTGTTATGCCGTAAGCATTAAGATTAATAAATTGGTTTAATAAAATTAAGTGATTCCAGAATTCATTTTGTTCTATATTTACTCTATCTAGAATTAAAAATTTACCTGTGATGCACAACTTTATTTAACATTCCCTGCCTCCCATATATCCACGCTGATTAATATATGAATCAAAAAAAGTTTGCGTATTATGCAATTAGTTCTTTTGCATTGATATTCTTGTAAATATAATTTTCGACTGAAGGTTTGTTAGTATAAAAAGTCTGCATTCATTTTTGTGAGGGGGGGGAATGAGGCTCTTGTAGGGTTTGTGTCTTCTCCTGCCCATTTTTTCTCTTTTGTAAAAGAAAGAAAAGCTCTTGCTGTTGAATGATATTAAATGTATGAATGTTAAGAAAGTCGGAAGGGGAGGTATAATGATAATTGGAATGCGAAGCCTTAAGAAGAAAAATTTACAAATGCTTCTAGCTTCAAAACATTTACTGATAAAAAAAAGGAAAAGATCATTTATTCATTAGCTTTAAAAAATTTGTTATGAATTTATCTTTTTAATATTGATAATATCCTGTTACTTATAGTTACAGTTAAACTTTGTTTGCTTGTACACCTTTGAACTGTGTTGCAAGCTGTATGTGTATGTAAAAAAATAAATGAATCAATCATGAAATGCCTCTTTTTCTTTTGTTCAAAACATAGTTTGCACAGAATCAGTATATATAAATAGATGGAAAAACAAACTTATTTTATTATTCTTTTGTAAATAATTTCAAATCAGTGTGCTAAAACATAATAGCTACAAATATTTTGAATTAGAATGATCCACAAAATGTCTTTCAAAATAAAAATGATGAAAATTGGCTTGATATATTGTATAAATATAAATGAACAAAGTTACTTTTATGTTCTAAAATATTTATCTGCAAATTTAGGAATAATATATAATCTGAATGGCTGAAACCATAATTAATGTCACTGACACATTTTGTTGCAATTGTTAATGTAAAAAAGTATGTGCAGTTAAATTTTTCATATGCAGTCTCTGTGCATTCCATTGTGAATTTAGTCATAGTAGATAAAATTAGATAGTTAAAACTCTTTTTGCAATTAGCAGCTCTTAGCTTTTAAGTCCTGAATTGATTGTATAGCATTGTTTGTATTCAAAATTCAGTGTAGGAGGTATTGTTAAATCACTGAAAAAATTTATATAAATTGCAAAGAAAAAATATGTTCTGTCCCAAATAATAATATGCAGATATATTATGGGAAAAAATTCTCATTTTGACATTAATTTGCTTAAAAATACGTTTTAAAATATATAAATCTAAAGAGGCTATGTAGTGTAGGCCTGAATGAAAATTTATGAAAAAACTCAATCGAACATTATCATTTATTTTTCTAACAAAAGTATCTTAACTCTTCTTCATTTCTGTCCACTTTTTCATAATTCTTCTGAACTAAGTTTCTTTAAACTCTAATTTGCATGGGAAATAGACATGTTGAAACAAGCTTTCTAATTTTTCTTATCAAAACGCGTTCTTTCAGTTTTGACAAAATTCTGTGAGACAGTGATTTCTTATCAGTACTTTTTAGGGCTCTACGTGAATAAATTCTAGTTATATTCAGTAAATTTTGTTAATACTACTTTAACTTCTGACATTTTTCATCCCTTCTATTTTCAGAAAAATGTCTCATTTCTCCATTTCTGATTGAATGTGAAACTTGGAGCAACAGGTTCCTAAAAGAAAATAGATTCTTCTTGGAGGCAATGATCTAAAGGTGGGGGAAAAGTACACTAGGTCCTTATAGAGAAAATATTTATTTTAAATACCTCTTAAGGTATTTTACCAAAATATTGTTATAAAGGGTCATTAAGAATGATCATTTTCTCTTTCTTTGGTAGGGTCAGTTACAAATATTATGTTATCTAATACACTAAACTAAGAAACAATGGCCAATGTTGTGAATTTAAATATACCGTCTTGTCAACCACATAATATCTGTCAGCATTGTCACATATATTTTGTAGATGTCAAAGCTGAACATTATAATGTTAACAATAATAATCAAGATCTAAAAAATTTATTTACTTGCACATATTGTGAGAAAAGCTTTACTCGAAAAGACAAGTTGAATGATCATATTAAGCTGCATACGGGTGAAAGTCCTCATATTTGTACCTACTGTGGGAAAAACTTTACAAGAAAAGATAAATTGACAGCTCATGTACGAATACATACTGGAGAGTGTCCTTATGTGTGTACTCAATGTGGAAAGGGATTTACTAGAAAAGACAAGTTAGTTGCACATACATATATTCATACAGGTTTACATCCCTTCACGTGTCCACATTGTAATAAAGGATTTGCTTGGAAGGATAAATTAACGAATCACATTAGAACACACACAGGAGAAAGGCCATTTGTGTGTAAACATTGTGGGAAAGCTTTCGCACAAAATGATAAGTTGACTGTTCACATAAGAATTCATACAGGTGAGAGACCATATGTGTGCAAACATTGTGGCAAGGCATTTGCCCGCAATGATAAATTAACTGCTCATGTGAGAATTCACACTGGTGAGTGCCCATTTGTATGCAAAACATGTGGTAAAGCATTTGCTCGAAATGATAAGTTAACATCCCATTCCTATACGCATTCAGGGAAATATCCATATAATTGCCCACATTGTGGTAAAGGATTTGTTTGGAAAGATAAACTCACTAATCATGTACGTGTGCATACTGGAGAACGTCCATTTGTATGTAAGCACTGTGGAAAAGCATACGCTCAGAAGGACAAGCTCACTGTTCACATTCGTAGTCATACTGGAGAAAGGCCTTTTGTTTGCAAACACTGTGGAAAAGCTTTTGCCCGTAATGACAAGCTTACTGCACATATTCGAATTCATACAGGAGAGCGACCTTACATCTGTGGTCAGTGTTCAAAAGCTTTTACCACAAAAGGTAAATTAAATATTCATATGAGAACTCACGATGGAAAATTACCTTATACATGTACACAGTGTGGGAAGAATTTTAACAGCAAAGAGAAGTTGAGTGCCCATCTGTTAATTCATCTTGGCAGTGGTTCCTGTGCTTCTTTAATTGTGCAACCTCTAATTGGGAAAAATATGCCAGTATGATCTAATAATTCTCAGTGGTATGTTTAGAGCCGGCATAATGTAAAATTTCTCAGTGTGTAGATACTTTTGAATCAAGTGATTTTGATCACATGTCTTATTGGCTTCTTTGTAGCTCTACTAATGTTTTATACACTGAATGTTTGCTTTTTCATAATTTAAATCATATATGTTGCTGGTGCTGTAAATAGTTCTGCACAGTATTCCTTTGAAACTTTATATAATTTCCATTAATCAGTGCCAGGTATAATTATGAGAATGCATGCTTTATTTGAATTACAATACAAATATTTCAATATCCTGGAAATAAGTTTTCATAAGATTGTATTATAAAATGTACTAAGATGTGTGCAACATGTTTCTTTTCGCTTAAAAGCAGAGTTATAAATAATTTGGAATAGAACATATATTTATCTTTTCTTTATTTCTTGATTATACACATAATTTCTTTTGCCCCCCATAGTGAGCCAGTTTTCTTCTCATTATTTATTTATTTTATGGCATGTCAGCATGCTGTTATGTTAGAATTTAAAGGTTTTCAAGAAAAAGTATAAATGTTAATTCTGACAATTATACAAAAAAATAAATAAACACTTTTATTACAAAAAACATTTCACATTTTGCTTTCTTCCAAATTTAGCATATTGAATGAGTTAGTTATCTAGTTACTAAAATTCTGTCCCATGTGTAATCTTCAATAAATTTTAAATTTTCCCAGTAACATATTCATAATTTGTCTGGCAACATTTTTTATACATTAATAACAACTCTGTAAGTCTGTTTCAGTAGAAGAATGTTTGTGAACATTTACCATGAGTGACAGGTAAGTATACTTCTGTGTATGGTTTGCTAAAATGCATTTGTTTAATGTTATGTGTGACTGAACATGTAAGGTCTGGCAATGTGTATGATAATCTTTATTATGCAATTGTTCAAATAAGCAAATCTGTATTATTGTAGATAAAGATTTTGAATATATGTAAATTTATTGAATTTCTGATAGAATTGATGAATTAGTATATTATAGTTAGTTATCTCTCAGAACATGCTGCATATTTCATGCATCTTTCTTTTTAATGCTTTTTAAATACTAGCTTTTAAAACAGTAAGTAAATTGTAATCTTTAAAAACCTGTAAGTTTTTGTTCTTGTGTTTACAATTTGCTGAGCCACATGCTGTATTAAAATCAAAAGACAAAAAATATAACTTTTATCTTTTCTGAAATTCTATCTTATGTTACACACTATATCTTAATGAATTGACGGAAAGTATTTATAAAATTAGGTATGTTATATTTTTGTTGCCTCTTGTAGCTGAAAAAAAATTTAAAGTTTGTTTGATGTTTGTAAATTCTGTCTCTCTTTTTGTGTATTACATGACACTGATCTTAAATATAATTTTAATTATTATTGAAATGGGAGAATTCACAAAATAGCTACAGATTTGGTGAATATAACAAATGTATAAGTTTAGCATGGTTAATCAATCAAGACTTAAAATTTGAAATTATCAATTACATATGCATTTTATATGAAACTTCTATGAATAAGTTTGTTTATTACTCATAAATTTGCACCTTAATCTTTTTTTAAATTTTATATTGCTAAATAAATATCTTGGAATTCTAAAATTAAGATACAAATTTAGTAAATTATAAAATATACGGTCTACATGCTCTACATATTCCAGAGTTTCTCTAACAAGTAAATGAGTATACCCAATAATTACCATCGAAAATATACTATGATTTGAGAATTTTGATTATATTCCTATGAAAAAGTGTTTGATAGATGAGTTGGCTTTACAAAAGTTTAATTCCACACAGCTTATTTATTTATTTGCTTCAGAAAATCATAAAATATTAAATAAGTCAATGTGCTTATTTAGCAGGCCAGAAAACAGTACTTGAATAGTATGGGGGGATGAAAATTATCAAAATAAGAATTCAGTTCTTTATTTTAAAATTATTATGTTATATGTATGTGAATAAATAAAGACTGTTTGTGGCACTATCTGTTGATGATTCAGGGCTGTTTAAAGCCCTGAATTTCTCATAGACAAACCCAGAAACTGCCATTTGATGCACACACATTGCATAAACTGTTAGACCAGACTTAAGAGTCTGAGAGCAAGTTGGAGATCTGTTTTTAGCCATTTTGTAGAGCACAAGTTGAGCTTGGATCACTGAAGGATATATGTACTACTTGGAAGTGCAGGAAGGAGACACCAGCAAAAAGCCATTCATACCATCATGAAAGTTGAATATCGTAATTTATGTATAGCATATGACATAGACTAATGCAAACATTTTAAAGTTAGAGAATATTAATAAATAGGTCAAGAGAAAAGTATGTGTTGAATTTATTCTGTGTACAGAAAAAAAGTCAGTTTTGAGGAATTTGATGGCTACATTAAAGTAAATTATACTAAAGAATAAATAAAGCATTTGGGACTAAGAGTAGAATACAAAGTATAATCGCTGAACAATAGTCCAAATTTTTATACCTATATTTATATTTAATAGATTAATTGCATTGAATGTAGTTTTCTCTATAATGAGTGTAAATGTATTAATTTACAATTAAAAAGTCTGTCAAGAGAAAGACAACTATCTAATGTTCTACTATAATGCAGATCCTCTTTAAAATTTGATCACTTGCATTTAGGAGAAAAATAAATGCTTATGTTTGAAATATTGTTTGTAACAAAAGTATTTAGTTTGAAGTTTTTAAGTTGGATATTTTAGCAGAAAATATCTATAGTTGCTAGATTAAATTTTTTAGCACTTTTATTACCATGAATAATTTTTATTGAGATATTTCAGATTCGTTAAAATAGTTGTAAAATTTGTTACAATAGTAGTCACAATAGACAGTACTCAGTATATAGTATTTCAGAAATGCATTCTGCCAAAATGTGTGCCCCCCCCCTTTTTTTTTTTTACCTGAAATTTTTCTGTAAAATATTAATTCTGTGCTGCATTAAACAGAAAAGACTACAAAATGTTGGGAAAAAATAGGAAGCACATTCATCAGTATCCAGTAGTCATTTTATTTAATCATAAAAAAACTTAGATTATGTTTGAAAATTACTGATTAAAATTATAATGCATGCAAAAAAATGAGGAGAGTTGATGATGTATAAGATTGACATGTATATTTTGCCCTTTTTCACTTGGATAACTATGGATTCTGTTTAGTCCTTCAACATCTATTCTGAATGCTGAGAATATTCAAAAAATGTAAGCAGGCTGAATGAAACTTAATGTTCTGCTTTAAGGCTAGTTATCATATTTTGATATATTTTAATGAGTTGCCTAGAAAGTATTTTTTTTTTCCTTTTTTTAAATGTGAAATCTCAATTTTTTCTGTACAAAAAAAGGAACTTTAACCAGTCGAATGGTTTTCATTCTATTTGATGACCTTTTGCTATCTTTCTGTTAACTTTATGATTCCATGCTCATAGAACTTCTGGTCTTTATCAGCAAAAAACTATATCTTGTGTTATTTGAGGTCATCGCTATTACTGAAATTTTTACCATTTAAGAAGCGTTTTAAACTTTAAAATGAATGATAATCCAGTGGTGCAATGTCAAGGCTATATGGAAGATGTGACATCACTTTCAAACCAAACTCCAGTAATTTTATGTGTGTTGCTAGAAATATGTAAAGCCCTGCATTGTGGTGGTGGAACACAATTCCTCTGCAATTTTACAGTACTGGCCTATTTAAATATAATTGCTTCCTCCAGTTTCAAGTTGTTGGTAATAAACCTTTGAATTAATCATTTGGTTACTTGGAAGCAGCTCAGAATACATGACACCTTTGTAATCCTACTAAATTGACAACGTAATCTTTTTCTGATACAATTTAGCTTTTGATGTGATTTATACTGATTCACCATGCTTGGACCGTGATCTTTTCGGATTACTGTTATTGTAGACAATGAATTTTTCATCACTAGTTATAATTTGCTTAAAAAAGGGTTAATTGCATTATGTTTAAAATGCTTATCGCAAATATTGATTTGTTAAGTAAATTTCTTTCGATTCATGGAGTACCCAAATATCAAGCTTCTTAACAAGTCCAGAAGATCTTATGTGATTTTCAATTCTTGTGTGTGATTTAACCTTTTGTCAATCTCTTGAGAGTTACATGATGATTTGGCTTAATTATGTCTTTAATTTTGTCATCATCAACTTCAAAATGTTGGTCATCTTCAAGTAAAAAAATCTCCAGAACAAAATCTTTTATACTAATACTGACAGCTGCATTTTATTAAGCAAAAAAAATCTCCAGAATAAAATCTTTTATACCAGTACTGACAGCTGCATTTTATTAAGCAATGAATAAGCAAATTTCATATATCTCTTTATGAGCCTCAGCTGCTTTCTTGCCTTTATGAAAATAAAAGATGTCGGAAATATTTATTCTTGCACCATATGTTAAAATTGAGCTGTTAACTGTAAACTAACAGTTGTAAACAGAAATACACAAAATTTATTTGTGGAGCAACCTAAAAGTGTCAGCTGTCAAATTTCAAAAGCAAAAAAAATGATAAGATTGACAGTAGAATACCAAAATGAACATAATCTATTAACATAACAATGCTATCTATCTGCACAAATCGAAATTACTCAATCACCAACTCAATAGTTGTGTTAAATCTAATTTTTTAAACAGAATATGGCAAATAGATGAAACTTTTGTAGTATGTTTTTTTAGTATTCTCTAGAAAATTTCTTCATTAAATTGATGTTTAATAGATATTTTATGAATTCCCTTAATTCACATTAAACTTGTGAAGGCACTTTATAGGCATCAAGAATAAAACGTAGAATGAACTACCATTTAAGTAGCTTTAACTTTTCTGCCATTGATAGATGTATAAATAAAAAATATATATATATTTATTACAAAGAATCACTTAAAGCTCTCAAAATATTTTTGCCCTTTTTTATGTTGAAATTAATGTCAGTTCACATTTGATTTTCATATTTATTATCAAAAATCATTATTTTTTTAATTTATAAAACTAAAATTTTGGCTAAAACAGTTATAATAAAATATGGGACAGTATGTTTATAAGAAAATTAAAGTGACAGATTTTAGTTTCAAATCATCCGAATTTGTCAAATTCTATTTATATGAATTTCCTTTCTTTCTTATCTTGATAATTTTCAAGATATGTTTTAAAAATGAAATGTTTGGTTCTGTTATTCCAAAATTTCAAGAAATATCTTCTTTCTTTGAAAATAGTAGCAGCCAATTATTCAGTTATCTATAAAATTTTGTAGTATAGTTAAAAAAGTACAAAAGAAATCTTATAGTTTTGTAACAGTCAAATATTTGTAATATTAAATTACACTACTTTAGAAATAAGTGTTCTGCCAAAAATTGGAAGGGGAATTTCTGGTACCTAACATTTTCTCTAGCAAATCAGGTTAAACAAATGCAGGAAACTAGTGTATCGATAGCAAATAGTGTATTTTTAGCCTTTTCCAGATAGTATTCTTTAAACCGTTCATGCAATAAAAATTATTACAATAGATTTCTTAACTGATAACCATTTTGTTACAAGTTGCCTTTTTAATAGAAATAGGAATGAATGTGTATATAATATGGCAGCAAAGTGGGAAGCTGTATGAATCAAAATAAAAATTAATCAGAATTGATACGGCCATTTCGCTCATTTAAATATACCTAAAAATTGGATTTAGTTTGTTAATAAGTAAATTTTAATTATTTGTTGACTTTTTTATAGCAATAATTCACGCTAATCAAGCTAAAATTGACTTTTAAAATATCACTGATAACATTTTCAAGGAAATTCTAAAGATTTTATCCAACAGATAGATGCATTCATCCATTGCTAATAAACAACTTTTTATCAATTTATTTTAAAAAGATATATATTATTGATACATTCATTTGAATTACAGATGTGCATTTCACCTCTTAAGAAATTGTTTCTTTGATGTCAATAAATTATTGAAACAGTTTTTCATATATTAAAGCAAAATATAATTTCAATTGTTTATGAACTGGTTTGAAATTAGGTGACAGATCAGTTAACTTAATTTGGAAACATATATTATTAGCTATAATTATAAAATTTATTAAAAAAAATTTATATGCAATATCACATTCATTACCCCTTTAAATTAGAAATTTAGACGTTTATAGAAATGTTTTCTGTTTTCAATAAATTATTACAAAGTGCTTACTGTATAAATCTTTAAAATTAAAAAAAAGTATTTCAGTTTCTTAGTAATTAACTACATATTGATATAATAATTTGAAAATTTTATATTAGAAAGATGTTACTCTGTCCTTCCTCTATAATAAGAAAAAAAATATGTAAGAATCAAGTATTATAATTCTGTGTATATATAAAGATGTATGATTACGTATGTGTTTGGATATGTAGATATGAATATGTACACTGTGAAAAAAGGGGGGACAGTTCTGTATCTCCCGTTCTACTGGGACGATTGACGAAATTCAAATTGCGTTTTTCATGTGTCAAAAGCGCGACTTAGGATACATATTAGATATATATATATATATAGCATTATTCTGACATAGATGTTTTGACACAAAATCGAACTTTTTCTGAAATTACATGCCATTTTTTTTTTCCATATTTCAATTCTGCGACTCAAAATATGCCTAAATATTAAATTTTGTAAAATTTGGTGCGAAAAGTACGGAGAAATTCAAAAAATTTGCCTTGCTGTATTTTTGAATGAACTTCTTAATTTATAGCAGCCCATTTTCCTCGTTCTTTTTTTCATTGCAGACGAAAGGAAAGAAAGTTATCGTTCATACTTTCAAGTAATTTTAACAAAGTGCGTAAACCACATTTGTGTGATTATCGCTTTTAAGAAATATGCCAAATTTCAAAGCGCGCAAATATATAAATTCACGTATATCGTAGGAAATTTTGAATAAAAACTCTTAATATTTTGCAGGTGTGCTTAGAAATACATCACTTTAAGATGATGGTAAAAATGTATTGATTGTAATTCAAAATTTATAAGAATTATTTAAAAAATAAATCATAAAAAATGGGCGCATTTTATTTTGAATGTACCTAAATTTCTAAATGTGAAAGAAGGAATCGAGTAAGTTTAATAAAAAAAAAGAGGGAGATTAACAAATATATATTAAATTCAATTAACATTGAGGAGCTAATTTTTTAAATTCTACTCATGCGATTTTTACAAAATTTGGTTATTTGGCATAATTTGACTCATAGAATCGAAATATGAGAAAAAGTTGTCATGTCCTTTCAGAAAAAGTCGGATTTTGTGCCAAAGTACCTATATTAGAACAACGCTATATATAAATCTAATACATATCGTAAGTCGCGCTCTCGAGACATGAAAAACGCAATTTGAATTTTCTCAATCGGCTCAGTAGAACGGTATGCGCAGTGCACATATGCAACATATTAAAAATACACTGCTGTACATTAACAACTCATAAGGCAAAATGAAAAGGAAAACTAATTTTTATTGAAATTAAAAACGATTTAAGATTTTTAAAGATGAAGAAAAATAACCGAGGCAAAACTCACAGATGTTGCTTTATTCTGCATAAAATTATCAATACGAAATAATTTTTCAACCGAAGCTAAAATATCTGAGCGCCCAGCTGGATTCAAGTCCTTAAAACTCGGAGCTTTTTTATTCTTGATCAGTGCGTTTACAGAAGAAAAACTGATCCAGCTGCCAAAAGCGTATTTTCTAGAAACTTTTAAATTGGCAGCTCCCTACCACCACCAACAACAACAACAAAAAAAAATTCTCATTAGTTTTGGTAGGATAACAGCTTTTATCTCCGCTGCTACTTGATTATTTACACAGAATTAAA
Source organism: Stegodyphus mimosarum (assembly GCA_000611955.2). Classification (NCBI taxonomy): domain Eukaryota; kingdom Metazoa; phylum Arthropoda; class Arachnida; order Araneae; family Eresidae; genus Stegodyphus; species Stegodyphus mimosarum. Next base: position 371,737 of record KK121646.1, on the reverse strand, counting down.
AATACTGCAAAACGATAAACTAACACATAAAATTCTTACAAATTATGCAGAGCTGTGGTAAGTACAAAATATAATCAGTAAAATCCTCCATGTAAATATTTACATTTCACCGAGGATGAAATCTTTCGCTCTGAGTTCACGTCCCAGCAAGACCATTTAGTGACACCTGGTCTCTTTTCTTAAATTCCCTGTTCAGGTAGTGCTCATGTTAAGAATCTGTCATCATCTGAAGATCTAAAGAACATGTGATTGCGTAAATTACGTCATGAACTGCACTATTATATTCTAACAAAAACAAAGGCTGTTTCTTCTCTTAATTCTCTTAGCTCCAAGTTAAGAAAAGTAAGATATGATAAAAAAATCATGCGATTAAACATCTCTGTGATGCTGTACAGTCGTGGGACTACAAGAATTTTATGTATTCTGTTCAATACAACATGGGAATAATATGTCTTGCTCCATGTGGTTAAGAAAGGACTGGGTGAGAAATATATCAGTCGAAAACTTTTAGTAGGGGTTGATAAAAGCTCCAGGTATTGAAATAACTTATGGTCATTTGGATGTTTTTTTTTTTTTGAGGGGGGTATAAGTTGAACAAAATACTAACATAAGAATGTCCAAAGAAATCCTTAAATAATGCTCCGGTATTATCAAATTGTAATCGATCCAAATTTTAGGGAAAGTTCCTTAAGCCCTTTCGGAAAGCGTTGTGTGGACATTTAAAGAAAAAGATTTATGAAGGTATTTTAAGATTTGGCCTTATATAACTTGTTGCCCGAATTTTTCACCTCCAAACAAAGGCTGTTTCTTCTGTTCTGACATCACCACAAATGTATGTCAAACAACAGGACAGCGTACACAGCTTTAGGTCTTTGAGCTGAGAAATAGCATCGTCAGAAGAGTGAATAAAATTTCCAGACCAAATAAATTGTTTTTACAATCGACAACTAAATAAAGGATATCTTGTTTTGAATTATTAATATGTTTAATTTATTTGTGATGCTAACTATGCAGATATCCTATAGTGTCAAAAATGCTGGACATTTTAAATACCATTCTTATACTTGAAGGGCATATACAAACTCTCTTGAATAGAAATCGGATGTTGTTTTGAACGTAGTCTTGTAATGGAAAGGAGTAAAGCTTACATCCATTGTCATTCCTTTGTCAAGTGATAACAATAAACATGAACTATATTCCAGGCGAACAAATTGCATCGGAATACTTTTTGGTATCAGCTCAACAAGATTGACACCACACTTTAGTACACGTGTTTCAACAATATCATTTTGAATTATTCTCACACTTTGGATTTAATTTTCCTGCCCCCGTCATCTTATCCCATAGATTCGTAACCCTTTCAACACCAAAGAAATTTTATGTTCTGGCAATTTCTCAGAATGTGCCGAAAGGGAAGAAAGTTTCAATTTGGAAAGTCTAACATTGCAGAGAAGTCTGAGGTTTTGTACACGGATAAAACCGTTAAAAATATATGGCACATTTGCACTAAGAAACAGGTTTACATTTACATCAAGATGGATTACAAGCACTTAAGAAACGAAAAGTAAGTTTAAAGTCAAAAGTCAGTTATGGCTGCATACCATAGAGCACTTTGCCTCGTTCATTTAGAGGGTCTTGTAAAATTACAGCTATCTTGAATGTTCAAGTATACAAAGAGCAACAAAATGCCCCTTTGTGGGAGGAAAAACAATCCAAATTGAACATTTTACTTTAAAAAAAGTCATGTATTAAAATCTACCTCCTATATAATCAGATCAGACAGTGTCTGGGATATAAAGATGCGGATGGAGACGGTCTACCTAAGTTCTTTACCCAATTCAAACGATCATGTACAGCTTCTTTTTATTTTTTTTTTATCTACTTCATTTAGAAACGAAAAGTGCATTACTTCTTTTTCCCCTTGGAATTCTGCAGTGGTTAAAACTAGTAAAAGGTGCAACTCAGTGCTACCTCATCATAATGAATATGCTATTAATATTTTATTCCATACATTGAATGAGACATTCCGATAAGCTCAGAAATCACATGACTTATGTATAGCTAACATTAACAATGTAGATGATGTCAGAAATCACGTGATATACGTAGCTAATGTAAACAAGATCATTCTCAGTCTTCTTTTGCGGAATGTATCTCATTGTCAAAATAGGCTTATATCAAACAATATAATATAAATCAGTACAAGATGGAGGGGAAATGGTCTGAAGTGTTTTCTATTCTACATTGCTGTGATGCCAAATAATGCTGACTGAAGGTGCTCGAGATTTTAAAATATTAATACTTTCACCGTTCAGCGGCATAGCTATGGGGAACATCTGGCCCTGGGCCCGCCAAATCGATGCTATTTGACGAAATTTTGTACTGAAATATTTTCCATTATTGGCACATAGAAGGGGGCGCAAAATCTTCAGTTGCCCCCGGGCGCCGCAAACCCTAATTACGACTCTGTCACCGTTACTCTCACTCTAGAAGATAAACATATTTAATTTGCTTTGCAAGTACAGATATTTCATGTACATTTTTCTTTCTACTATATCTCTGTAGTCTACCACCATGCATACGTGGCAAACGTAAGCTCACTTGAATCGATGAGAGCCATGCTTGCAGGTTTCCGCGCAGAACGTTTTCTGTATGATAGCTAGTGCCTACCATAAAAAAAGTTTCCTGTATCATCAACAGTTATCGGTCCTCGTTCTCTGCACTAGATATGGTCCACCAGCAGCCGAGCAGTTAAGTCGCTAAACACTGATAATTCCGACTTGCGTTTAGTTCCAGGCGAACGGGTGACTGCATGGGCGTTTTCATGGCTTACCTCGTGTGTAGCGTCTATACGAGCCAGTTTCCCGTAGAAAGTCCTTCGCGAAGGCATCCCTCTCACGCAGATAATCCTAGTGTGCTTTCTCGTAATCAAATAGCTTCGCTAGATATAATGTTTTTTCTCCCGAATTACAGGTTGTTTTTATTTTACCCTATTTTCTTTTTATCGGGTAGCAAGAGTTTGCATCTCTCTTCCAAAGCGCTTTAGATTTCTCCGTCTGGATAGATGTTTCTTTCCTTAGGTTCCTACCTCTTTTTACATTTGTGTTGTTATCTTTGGAGGGAATATTTCTACACATGAAATACGTGCATTAGAATGAAAAGTAAAGATAAAAAGAATTGTGCTGTTAGTTACAGGATATATTTATTTATTTATTATTATTATTTTCACTAAAACAATTAGATAGTATTAGCGATGCCTAATGAAGCTTGCGGACTTTGAATCAAATGATATAATCGGTTGATTATTCGTCATCAATAACGCATAATGCGCTATTGTATCCCACTTATTCAAAGAGCAAATCCCTTACTTTGTTAGAGAATGCAGAATGAATCTGCTTTTAAGATAAATCCAGCAAACACACAGGGCCGATTTCGCCGGAGGAGGGCAAGATGGCGCACAGCACGTAGTTCAAATTAAGGGCAATCATGGCTCAACCGTAACCCGTCGCAGACGATCTGAATATCTCACATGTTTCCATCAAGCCTCCCTATTTTGGAAGGTCAATCCCACTTTGTGGTTTGCACAACTGGAGGCTCAGTTTGATATCGCCGGTATCACTGTTGACTGCACGAAATCCAATCACGTGATATCTGCAGTCGAATCCACTATTCTCAAAAGCGTTTACGATATCTTTTGCACCCGCTAGTGATTGAAAAATATGATACACTGAAAACACGCTTAATCGAATTGCATTCTGAAAGTCAGGAGTCAAAGATTTGTACACTTCTTCAGGGGCTAGAACTTGGCGATCAACGTCATTCACAATTATTTTCTCGTATGTGAAACCTCGCAGGAGAGACGGTTGGTGAACTCTTACTGAAATCCCTATGAATAGCTCGTCTCCTCCAAAATACACAGAGTATCCTTGCTGCCTTAAGTGATGACCTTTATAAACTCGTGGTAGTAGCTGACAAAAATTACAACTCTCCCTGACATAAATAGTGCTGCCACGCCACATACTCTCTCACTAAATAGCAAGGTGCAGAGCTAACGAAGCAAATAAATGAAGTTTCGCTAGCCGTCAAAAACAGCCGTGAACGCTCCTGTGAACGCAAAGACAATCATTCCCAACACAACAGAAGGCGTAATAAGTCCAATGGACGCTATCGGCATTATATACAGCCATGCAACAACATTTGCTTCTACCATACTAATTTTGGATCTAATGGACGAAAATGTGTTTCTTCATGCAATTTCCGGCTGCGGAAAACTAGATCGGCGATCGATTTTCGGCCAACATTGCAACCGCCACATTAATCGAATTCTTTTGGCCGATCCATCGTCAAAACTGACCATTTTAATTGACACCGGTGCCGATTTACCTATCATTCCGAAGAGTTACTGTCGGCATGACAACAGTCCAACTGCATTAGTCCTCTTTGCCGCCAACAGCAAAATAGCAATACATGGCAGCAAACGTTTGACGGTCAATTTAAACTTACGTCGCCTATTTACTTGGCCTTTCATCCTTGCACACGTCAATCAACTCATCATAGGTTCTGATTTTCTCAACAAGTAAGTTCATCTTACTTATTGATGTTAGAAGTCGTTTAATTGATAGACAAACAAAACTATATTCTTATGGCAGACTTCCCAACATCAACCTTCTCAGTACTAGCATTCATATTTTGGTAGGTAACTCAAAATTTGACAACATTCTTACAGATTACCCCAGCTTGACGAATCCTTCGCAAACTTTTAAGACGAAACAAACCTCAACAATTTTCTATTTAACTGAAACTAAAGGACCCTTATTTTTTCTAAACTTAGAAGGTTATCTGCCGAATTATTTCAAGCTGCACGTCAAGCATTTGACTTTCTCCTATCAAAAGACATCATTCGGCCATAAAAAACATCCTTGAGCAAGTCCCCCTGCAGATGGTTCATAAGGCAAATGGAGACTGACGACCATGCGGAGATTATCGTCGCTTAAACGCCGTTACCATTCCGGATCGTTACCCCGTACCCCATGTCCAGGATTGCACACAAATGTTTTCTGGCAAAACCATATATTCAACCCTTGATTCAGCCCGCGCCTGTCACCAAATACCTGTTAATCCTGCTGATATTAAAAAAACTGCCGTTATCACCCCTTTTATTTTTGGTTTACCTAATTCAGGTCAAACTTTCCAAAGTTTCATACGTGAAGTTTTATTTGGATTGGATTTTTGCATCCCTTATTTTGACGGCATGAACATGTCAGTCATTTTCATCGAGTATTTGATCGTTTGAATAAACACGCTTTGACTTTAAATCCTAGCAAATGCGTACTCGGAAATCCATCTGTTTCTTTTGTAGGTTGCCTTATCACTGCCTCAGGTGTAAAACCCCTGCCCGAAAAAACAAAAGCAATCGCCGACTTTCCAAAATCTACCATTATAGTCGAACGATGATAAACTTCTATCGCCGCTTCTTACTAAAAGCAGCTGAGACCCAAGCTGCATTGAATGAATTCTTAAAAGATTCATAGAAAAATGATAAAAGCCCCGTCCCTTGGAACGACGAACTTAATCAGGCATTTGAAAAATGTAAACACAACCTTATTAATGCTGCAACTTTCTCTTATCATTCGCCTAACCCAAACCTGAGTATTATGGTCGACGCTTCTGACGCTGCCGTCGGAGCTGATTACAACTACCAACCGCTGGGTTTTTGTTCGCGGAAGCTGTCTCCCACTGAACAAAAATATAGCACTTATGACAGAGAGTTTTTAGCTATTTACGCAGCTATAAAATATTTCAGGCATAATCTTGAAGGTCAGTACTTCACTATATTTACTGATCATCAACCTCTAACTTACACATTCACATCAAACTCAAATTCTGCAAGATACTTTCTCATGTATTCAAGGCATCGATGCCAATGCACCATTGGATTTCACTCTTTGCTCACTCGCCAGCCGCAGATGAGGAGTTAAACCGTCTCAGTGAAGACTCAAACTGCTCACCGAAATTCTAGTCATTGCAACTTACTCTGGACCGCCAACTATTGTGTGATTCTTCTAATAACAGATTTCGACCTTAGGTACTACTTGACTTCAGGAATAAAGCTTTTGATTATTTATACAATCTATGTCACTCAGGTATTCGAGTTTCCAAAAAGTTCATACAAAAAAGATTCGTTTGGCCGTCCATGCTAAAGGACATTGTCAATTGGATTCGTTCCTGCATCATGTGCCAACGTTCGAAAGTTACCCGGCACACACATAACCCTTTGTAAAAATTCGCCGTGCTCTCCGAGCGATTCGACCATGTTCATATAGACATTGTCGGTCCTCTGCCGCCATCTGAAAGTTACCTATATCTGCTCATCTGCGTTGACAGATTTACTCGTTGGCCTGAAACTTTTCCCATTCAGAACATTTCTGCTGACTCCGTGGCTCGACAGTTCATCTCTGGTTAGACTGCAAAATTTGGTGTGCCATCAATTGTGACAACTGATCAAAGTCGACAATTCCAGTCACACCTTTTCTCGTCTCTAACATATAAGGAGAACGGGACGTGCACCTAATGGCAGTCCATGCAATCAATCAAATGATAGACAGGTATGAAGATGAAGAATGCAAGCTTCTGACTTTCTCTCTTTCTGATACTTCCATGCACGTATACGGCCATCGTGATGCTGTAAGCAAAAGCGGGATTCTTCAGAAACCTCGAACATCACACCAATGATGCGGCGATGTGTGTCCTTTAACGCGCCACTGTATGCGCTAATATCTGAGGCATAGCATCAAGTCTTCTTGCTAAAAATCCGTGTAACTGCAGTTGCAGTCGCAGCGTGTGTAGAATGCTTGATGCTGTACAACACACCAAAATACCCTGACTTGAGATATGCGATGTGGCTGTGACAATGATGCGCACAAGATGTTTGCTGTCTCGAAAAGTAGTGAATGGGGGCCGTTGAGATACTGCATAGCATTCTGTGTGGCTCTCCTAGATCCAATAATAAATCTCCTAACAGTCAGTAAATTTTGAGACAACAGCACCTGCAGACTGCCCAGAATAATGTGCTGAGACAAATTATATATTTCCCCTGGCGTATTCGTTATAAAATGAAACATGAACAGCCCAAAAAAAAACTGTTTATCTACCGATTTATTATTATCATCTTGTTGAACGTTTTCACATAAGCCAGAGGCGAAAAACCTTGAAATGACATTCTTGCAGAGCAGGGAATATTTTACATGTCTGAAGGGAATGTGCCTAGGTGGCAGTTGAGTGTATTTTGGCTGGAAACGGGGAATGTAAACACTACTGGCGGCTACATTAAATTTAAGCATGGTTTTATGAAACAAATCAAATTGGGAGGAACTAATTTAACTATAAAATGAATTTGAAATCCAAACAGTTATACTTGCCAGTTATAGTTGAAATAATTAAATATAGATATGTCTCTTTTTTCATGTAAAAGTATTTATTTTAGCTAACAGAATTACCTGCAGTTGGATGAAAGTACTTTTTAATAATTGTGTTCAGTTTGTGTTATTTCTTTGATAAAAACAGTTATAAAGAATTGAGAAAAATCTGCCATTGAAGGACTGGGCATTTTATATGTAACGTGAATCATAAAAGTAAATTTTCAGTTTCTTCTTAGTGAATTAGTATATTATTTGAATTAGTTCTGTTTTTTGAGGAAGTTATGTTTAAATATGTAGCTTGACTTCTTAACTGAGTTTGTAAGTGAACTGAGTACTTTTCTGTTATCGGGACATCGGATTCAGAAATCTTATGTTGGTATGTTTGTAGTACGTGCATACATACATACAGACAGACATTTCTGAATTCGATAAGAAAAATGTACCGTGAATTGAAAAGCATTTACATAAAAACGGCCAGATTCTGGATTTCAATAATGCTAATGCAAATGAGCAAAGGGTTAAGCGCCACCGAAAGAAGGAATCAGTTTACTGTAATTGCGAGATTACTGTATTGAATTATTTATTTTGAATCTGCAAAGCAAAATTGGACTGTTGATTCTAATTGCATTTAACTGACTATTGTGTTAATTTTAAGATTATTAGTAATATGGCTTATTTCAGTTCTCAAAACAATAATCATATATAACATAATATAGAATATGCTTAACTTTGCATTAAAAAAAAGTAATAGTACACTATTTTTATATTCTCAGTTAACAGACGAATAAATTTTCATGAAGTGCTAAACTGATCTAGACTCTACAAGTAAATATTTTGGAAGTTTAATAAGTATCTAAAGAGATATGCATTTTCATAACAATAAAAAAGAAATCTAATTTTATAGATAAGAAAAATATTTCATTCCATTTTAAAATTTAGTTTGCTATTCAGAATATTCAGTGAGGATTATATGAATTAGCAGTATTTAATCCTCGACACAGGTTTGGTTTAGTTTATTATGCCAAAGCAGACTAGGGCTATCTGCCCAATGCTCAACACAGTAAAAGAATCAATTTACCTAAAGTGTGACAAGTACTGTATTGAAATTTTTATTTGAAATCTCAAAACCAAACTGAACTGCCAACTTCTAATTTGTAGAATAAAGTATTTATTAATTTGAATTTTTAGTAATAACTTGTTAGCAGAAATTCATTGTTGCCGTGTTTTTTTTAATTCAATTAAAATCATCATCTTGAAACGTGATATGTAATCATTTGATATGACATTTTTATGTGTGAATAAAGCTGGCTATAAGAAAAGTGTATGTTACCCTCATTTGGGTAAAATTACAGAAATTAGGATTTCAATTAATTGTTAAATGTGGCGTGGAGGTATTTATAATCTGCCAGACCATGAGACCTTTTGAGAAGTTAATAGTTGCTTTAGTTCCATCTCCTGGGGTGATCTTGGTCAATATTTGAGTGAAGCTTAATCAGGTAGACCTTTATATGCTTCTCTGTCTTAAAAATCTGATCCAGTCCTTGCCCAGATTAATCATATGCAGAAAATTACAATGGTCTGCATTAAAAAAAATTTTTTTTTGATATTTTCAAATCTAAGGTAATTTCACATATTTTTTCAGTGCTGATTTCAGAAATAGAATCTGAATTTCTGTATCACGTCAGTATTTTTTGCAAATTGAGAGCTTTTATGTTTTCACAAATACTTCTATTTTACCTTACATTAATGAATTTTAATTTTAGTAATACAAGTTATAAATAAATTGCACAATAACAAAAATCTATTTAATGTGTTTTATGAAGTATATAAATAGATTTATAAATATAGTAATAGATTTAGTGTATTATATAAAACATATAATCGAATGGAAAGAACATAAAAATATACTTCTGTATATTGCTCTTATACAATGGATGTTATAAAATTAGCTGAATATGTTAAAGCTAAGCAATAGCTTCAAGGCAAGAATATTCTTTTGGTTGGTTTTCACCTGTTTATACTTTCTTTACTAGGTACATCTCTTTTCAACATCAAGCAATAGTCTGCTTTCAGGTTTTTATTACACTTTCCTTGGTACCAAATTTCCATATCTTTTATATCCTCATGAAATTGTTCACCTTATTCTTCACTGACTTTTCCTAGATTCTCTAGAAAGTAATCTATGTGTGCATGTAAAAAATGTAATTTAATACTCATGTTGTATCAGAGCAATCTTAATTTTTTAATCATGTCTTTTACAATACTTTGTAAAACTGCATATTACGGGCCAGTTTGGCGCATTTTCGAAAAGTCCCCAAATCGGTTATTTTCACGCGTTTTAGAATATCACTACCTCATCATACTGCCATATTAGATGGTTGCGAATTTGAATGAATCCTGAAACATGCAAAAAATTGATCATGTAAACATGCAAAAATATCTAAAAGAGAAGTGGAAGCAAAACAGCGATAAAGTATTTGAAAGTGTTTAACTATCTATTTTATGGCATCAACAGTATTAAAACTTTTGATAATATATACCATTTTTAAGACAGTAGCAAAATGGGAACTACTCTTATATCAGTCCCCGGTTGGCGAGAAACTCCACGACACGCCATTACTGTCTAAATTTTTTGTTTACATTTCGGACTTTAAGCCTAAAATGTCTGCAAAAACGCGGTTTTCACATGTGCAAAAACCACGTTTTTACACGCAATTTACGCTATAAGTCCGAAATAAAAACAAAAAATTTACATAGTAAGAGTGTGAAGTTTCTCACCAAAAATGTTTGACGAGAAACCATGTACACAGCGATCTGTTTTAACTTTAAAAAACATCAGAGAATTGCAGAATTCGTGGCACT
>KK121646.1:323473-345022 GCA_000611955.2 Stegodyphus mimosarum | reverse complement strand
AAACCGTGCTGAAAGAAAGAAAAACACAACAAACATTTTATGCTTGCAAATCATGCAACGTAGGACTTTGCGTTTCTCCCTACTTCGAGATTTTCCACACTCAGTCTTCATTTTAAATTTTATTATTTCTTTTTGTAAATAGCCCTTGTCGTATATTTTTTATTAATGTGAAAGTATATTAATGTGTTTTGTCAATTAAAATTTTGGAATAATTGGAATAGCAATTTCAAAAATTATTTCTCAAGGTAAGCAAACTTTTTTTTATATATTTTCTTATAAATTGAAGGAAAAACATTATTAAAGTCTAGTTTTAATGCTATAAGACAGATTACGTAACAATCTAAAATACTACCAAAAATTACGGTGGTAGGACTTAAACTTAATTATTTGCGATTTTTTTCTAAACATAGGCCTAGTGGAGCAAAACCCCCATCCTGTAACATAATTCCTTTCACTTCCGCTTCGTCCTGAGCGCGCGTCTTAGATAAAGACGCCCCGTCGTCAAAAGGTTAAACCTGAGCATTCATGGTTCCCCTTGGAAAGACATGGAGGTCTGTGCATCCACCCAAAGAGATGCTACTCCAAACACAGACACTGCATCTTCCATATGCATCTCTTTCATTGATGTTTGACGGATGATAGCAGGCTCTCTCCATATCAAATAACATCTACTATCGCTTTCTAGACTAAACCTGTATTCATCCGTAAAGAGAACAGCCCTCCGTTGATCAGGCGTCCAGTGGACATGTTGTCGTGCCCACTGCAAGTGGTCCTTCCTATGGCATGACGTGAGCAGCACGCAAACAGCTGGTCGCCTCACATACAGACCACCTTCATGAAGCCTTCTATGTGCAGTTGACGTTGACATCAACCTTCCGGTGGCTGCAGCAAGAAAGGATCTAAGAAGAGTCGAAATAGCTATTCTATTCCTGCATGCACATGATGTCGAATATCGGTCATTGGAGCTCGTCGTAGCAGTCGGCCGTCTTTGGCTGAACCTCCTAGATGCTGATTTTGTAGTTTGAAATTGCCTCCAAAGTCTATGAACCACAGGACTCATATTTAGCCATCTGGCAACTTCTGTTTGACTTTGTCCTGCCTCTAGTCTCCCAATGGCTTTCTCCATCGTAGTTCTGCAGGCAAATGATACCTGGAGGTCATTGTTACAAATTGGCTATCTCAGATTTTTAATGTCACTATCACAGTGAAATATGTGGGCTTGCTCTCAAACATGGACTTTTATGCTCCCCACAGATGATATATTCTGAGTGCAGCACCACTAATTTGCATATTGCAGTTTTACTCAGCTACTCTTACTTGGCAACATATTCAAGTTTTACACGGTTTGGCTTATTTTTCAGGGAGTTATCGCTATTTTTGTGATTTTTCCTTAATTTATGATAACCAGTGTATTTTGTCAGTGGTTACATTCACTTTGTGGCATAGCCTTTGATAATCTTCAAATGAAACTTTCCTTTATCTAAATGTGGTGGCCCATCTTTTGGTATTGACATAGGGAGGTCCTGTTTTACTATTGACTATTCATGAATATTTGCCATTATGTGCCTTCTTTTGCCAAGAATTCAGTCACTGAATGATGTTTAATATTTTCAGTATTAATGGACATCATTGACTGGCAATATTTAACATCCTCTTAAAAAATCAAACAATAAAATCTGTGTGTGCTTCCTTTTTTTATACTTCTAGTGAATAATGCAATTATTTCACCATATTTCATCATTTCATAAGTCATTCATCCATCACACTTAAGCTTAAAACTTTTTAAATGCTATATACGATAATATTATATACTAAACAATATTCAAATAAATATAATATTTATAAAACATATTTCTCAACTTTTTAAAAGAACCAAATCCATGTTCTGAAGGTATAACTTTTTCACAAAGTTTGAATTTATTTTGATCATTAACTTGAATGTAATGGTATAATTATCATATATTTATATTAAATGTGAGTGTAAGTACTGTTTTTGCATTTTGTGCTGTTTGAATTGAAAACAACTGATTTGTTATTCAGCCCAAGATAGGCGCCACAGCTGGTGAGGCTGTACTGGGTGGCAGAATTTAGGGAAAGCAAAATTTTTAGAATTTAGAGAAACACCAAGCAACAAAATTGAGGGATGGCAGAATCTTTGAAATTTAAGGAAGGCGTTTGGAGGTGAAATATAGGGGTGGCAAAATTTTCAGAGTTCGGAATCTGTGGAGACCGCACTGGGCCACAAAAGCTCTAATCTAGCTCTGGATAAGCTTAAAGCATATGTGGGAATTTATTTATTTGCGACTCAGATAAGCCTTAATCATGTGTGGGAAATAGGAGTAAGTATAATAAATAACTAAACTACTATAATTCATGCTTAACTTCATCAGGATGCGATAGATGCAAAACAAATTTAGTGGAACAATATGTCTTTAGTTGCCAATCTCATGATACATCACCAATAATGTATAATGGGTGCTAGCTAGGCTTTATGATGGTAGCTTGCAAATTTTAAGTTTTTCAGATATCATAAACGAAAAGCAAAATTTTCCAATTAATGCAATTTGTAAAGAAAGTTAAAGAAGTGGTAATAAATAAAAATGGTATAACAGAAGATTTCTTTTCAATAATAATGTCCCAGTCATCAATCATCTAATGGACAGCAAAATCTATAATATGGTTCTAAATCCAGAAAATATTACTACTGAGTGAAAAAAGTGATAAGGAAGTTGCGAACAAAACAATTTCAGTTGACAAATGTAATAGGAATATTCAACACAGTAAGTACAGTACTTGTACTCCTTAATTCTATATATAGACAAGGAATTATGTCCATATATAGAATTAAAGAGGAAGTATTATCACAAAAAATGGAGCATTTTAAGTAACTTATATTGAAAGAAATGTTTAATAAAGCAAACATATAAATATTGAGGTTTTTTTTTGTAAATTTTAATACTCTCAATATCATAAATGTTTCATTATTTCATAAACCACTATTTCATATTTTTAATTTTATAATTTTTACTTGTCATCTTACCAAGTTTAAAATGATGATCTAATATCTGGAAAATTCCCAAGACTGGAATTGCTGAAATCCCAACAAATGTGGAAATTTGTATTGGATTTCGTACTGTATCTTGTCTTCGTCCTCTCAGTCACTATGGGCAAACAAATGGATGTTTTCTAACTAACTAAATGTGCTTGCAGATTTTCCATATCTGCTCAGTTGAATAATTGTCTGACAATCATCCAAAAACCAAGTCACATGGCAGTTGAAAGTGACAGCCAAAAGCCATTTCTGGTGGGGAATGTTTAGTGCTGTCATAAATAGCATTTCCATGTAACAACAGGAATAAAAGCAGATTTTCATGCCAGTCCTACTGACTATTTATTGAACAAAATTGGACTATCTCTTTTGATTCACAATATGTGAAGGGTGAATGCTTTTGTTTGCCGACCTTTTTGATCTTGAGATGCATCTCAGGACTAGCATCACTTTATTTTATTTGCTTTGTTCCAGAAAAACATTCACAAATGTAATGTAGTGTTTTTGTTTTACCAAAATGACTTCCAGCAGAATAATGTGAAACTCTGACGGAACACTAAGGATTCAAGATCTCAGTAAGATGAGTTGCTTTCAGATTCAAGTACTGAGTAAAACGAGTTGCTATCTGAAAGTTTTTCTGTCACCATTTTCCCATTTGTGGTAGAGAACTCCATCTTTCAGGTGAAATGATTCTTATAAAGCCCAGTATATTTTCATCGTCACACTAAAGGATGCAATTTTTTGCTAGCCCTATTTTTTGCTTTTTAACTTCTTCAGTGGTCTTATTTTTGAATCTTCCATTTAGGCATTTCTTATTTCTTCATTAATCCAGGGATCAGCCTAGTAGATTCCAGGGATGTTAGTCTATTAATTTTTATTGCAAATAGGACTTCAGTTCCTTTATTTATTTATTATTTTTTGAACAGTGTTTGCAGGCTTCTGTGCAGTTTTGAAACTGCATCAGCATTCCTATGCAAAGTTCCTGTATGATATTTAATTTTTATTCATATTTCTGTATCCTTGTAGGCACCTGACTCTCCTTCTTAAGACATGAGAAATATAGTAGATTACTGATATTATTCATAAAGTAAACTTTAAAAAGTAATTCAACTAACTTTGTTTGAACCGCAATGTCTTTGAAATTATGTATAACTGTCTGACTGCTATTTGTCATATCTGTTTTTATGTGCTGTTCCTGAGCTTCTGCAATCTTCAGAAAAATTCTTGCTTAGTACTTTGAAAAATTTGTTTACAAAAAACTTCATAAAAGGGCAACTCGACAGTATAAATTATTGCTGAAGCTCTTCAGGTAGATTTTTGCCTCTGTCTTATTATTATGGTGGAAACAGTAAATTGAGCTGTTTGCATAGCTTAAATCTTACTGGATTCAGAAATACATAGTTTAAATAGACACTTATAAACAAAACACATTTTCTATGGATTGAATTATTCAGAAATACTGCAAAAGTTTTAACTAAAATGCAACATTTAAATAAACAAATAAATAAAAACAGTATGTAATCTCACTACAATGTGTAGAATCAAGAATGTAATCAAATTGGCTCAGACATTTACAGATATTAAAAAAAATATCTGTGGAATTTTTAGTTCAAAGAGATTTAGTCCCGAAGGACTATTACTTTCGTTTTGCGATTTTGCGTCGGAAACACAAAAACGGCGTATCACTTTTCAAATTGTTGCCACTAAATGTTATCGCTCTGCATTAAATTTTAAAAAATGAAAAATCTGCATAAATGTATGCATGTTTTTTTTTTTTTTTTGACATAGCTTTCTCTTCAAAAATCGTCTGCGTGCGTTGCACAGGAAAGTAAAACGGAATTCTAATTACAGTTCTAAATAAATAGCCAAATAAATGTGAAATTCGTAACAATATTCTCTAAAACTTTAACGAATTTTTCATTAACAAACTCAAAGATTTCAAAGCCAGCAATACCAACGTTGTACAGAAAAACATTTTTATCTCCAGCGCGTGAGAGTGTGTACCGAAATTTCTAAAGATATGCAGAATTTAAAATTATTTTGCGATATTGCTGTTGAACTGAATTTTAGGGTTTAAGTGCGAAGAACATGGTATTTAACAAATAAAGGTAACACACAAAATGTTAAATAAAAGCCCCTTTGGATGTAATCTAAAATCTGAAACCTTTCAGATTTTTTTTTTCATTTTCCAGTCTAAATATCTGTACTTTTTAATTTTTTCTGTTAAATATTATTTTATGTATAAAGCTTAGTTTTGTATAATATTAACAGATGTTTTTCTGACAGAATTATATGTGTTTCCTTATAGGATAATTCTGACGTTGAGTGGTCTATCTTAAGTGACACTTTTAAGCATTACTGGATTATTCTAATGTTCCAAATATTCTGCACACAGTTGATTTTAAAGATGCATAGAAATGTAAGTATTTTTGAATTTTACATTTGTTTATAATTGTATTTAAAAATTTTTCCTCATGTATTTATTTGCTGTTTTATATATCATTTTAACAAGAATATGTTATTTTTAGTTGTATATTTATAATTAAACATTTTATTGATAATTTGTTCTCACAAATACTTTTTTAACTTAATCCATTTTCTTGTCATTTTGTATGCATCTCTAACTGCTGCCATGTATTAATTACATTTATGATTTTTCATTGGTAAAATTATTATTTTTTATGAAAAATTTTTAACAGTTTTTGGTTGTGCTGCTGATTATATTGCTTCTTTTATATATATATATATATATTGATGGATAAAATGAATCTGCAATGCATTTTTATGTCATGTATCATTGGTATTTACATTGCACTTCATTTGTGTCATTTTATGAATGGGGAGGACCATTCATAAAAGTGGTGTAAGATGTAGTATAGCACAAGTATGCATGGAAAATGTGTATTCCCTGCTCTTTAAAGTCTGCATTATTAAACACCGTTAGACATTTCTCAGCAAAGCACAAATAATTAGATAGCTTATATAATGAAATATTAAAAAAATGAAATAAATATTACATGACATTTAAAATTAGGCAGAAAAAAGCAACCTTAGAATGGCATAGATTTTGAATAAAAATATAAATTTTGAGTTATAGTATTTAGTGATCAGACTATATTGCTCAGAATGTTCTCCTCTTTCAGAAACCAAAATATTTTTAAAAAATAGGAGGAGTAATTAATTTTAAAAAATAGGATCTTTCTCAAGAACTAAAATGTCTTTTGAAATAGGAGGAGTAACAATCTATCCTAAGAAAATCATGTTTATAACGATCAGAGTAAAGAGAAAGTAAATGCAATATTAATTGTCACAGAAATAAGTTTGGAAACATGTTTGTGTTGTATTTCTAATGCCAGAATAATGAATTCTAGTAGCATACCACAAAATATTTGTGATTACTTTTGACAGTAGACTATCTGTTATGATAGTAAAAGCAAAGTTACTGTAACAACTTTATTATCATTGTCTTTTATCCTTCTACCAGTTACAAAATTGCTCAGATTCTCCAGTTTAACTTTTTGGTAATTTCAATTTCATTTTCAGTAAAATTCATTGTTCAGTTCTTAAAAATTTCATCAATGATTTTAATTCTTCAGAAATTTATAACATTTTCAATACAGTTTAATGTACAGGGTGACCCAAAAGTCTGTTAACATTCGAAAATTCAGCAATTCACTGAATAATGTAGGTATAGAGGTAAAAACTGACACACATTCTTGAAATGTCATGGGGTTTTATTGAAAGAAATTAAAAACAAAACTTAAGATGGCCAACTGATGGCACTTCATATGATAACAAAAGCAATAATTTGCAACAGTACCTCTAGTCATGGGAAAATGTTGTGAACAGCAGTGTGCAGCATATCTGTAGGTATGGTGAGAAATAGCTGTCACATGTTGTCTTTTAGCATCCCTAATGAGGTTGGATGATTGCAAAAGACTTCTGATTTCAGGTAACCCCACAACCAATAATCACCTGGATTGAGATATGGGGACCTGAGAGGCCAAGCATGATGGAATTGGTGGCTCTGCATATGATCCTCACCAAATGATGTGTGGAAGAGATTTTTCATACATGCAGCAATATGGGATGGAGCGCCATCCTACATAAAGGTCAGGCCTTCCAACTGGTGTTTATCAGTCAGACTTATGGTAATTCAATTTTGTATCATATCAAGACACTTCACACCCATCACACTGACAGTTTGAATAGCAGACCCATGCATTTCCTTGAAGGAAAAGGGTCCAATTATGAGTGATGTAATAAATCCGCATCATACCATGACCAACACCCAGAGGCAAGGATAGATAAGTGACAAAGTCACGAAGGGACTGATTCCCTCTCTCACTGCGGCCCACCAGCGGCCGAGCGGTAAAGACGCTGAACACTGGTAGTTCGGTCCGAGGTTCGAATCCTGCGAACGGGCTGGCTGCATGGACGTTTTCGTGGTTTTCCCCATGTGTAACGTGTATACGAGCCAGTTTCCCTTAGAAAGTCTTCCACGAAGGCATCCCTCCCTTTAGGCAGATAGCCCTCGTGTGTTTTGCCATAAATGAATAACCTAACCTAACCCTCTCTCACTGCAGCTCATTTCAAACATGATTCTCATGTGGCGTCACTGACATTTTGCTGCCCAGCACCATATTTTGGCCTTTTTTTAAATTTTTTAATTTTATTTATTTATTGCTTTCAGTAAAACGCCATGTCATTTCAAGCGTATCTGTCTATTTTTACCTCTCTACCTATATTATTCTGTGAATTATTGAATTTTCAAATGTTAACAGACTTTTGGGTCAACCTGTATATCAGTCAAACTAAAACAATGGCCAAATTTTTGCATTTAACAAGCATGAACCCATAGAGGTATTGTGTTTTTCAGGATTGGCATCCAAGCATATGGTAGATTGAAAAGAAGTCTCTGTTGTATAATTTGTAGTGCTTTGCTGCTTTTATGCTGGCATTGGTTAATAATTTTGGCTTTGCTCCATTCAGTTACTGAGTTTAGATGTTCTAATCTAATTCTAGGTATTGATCTTGGGAAATAACTCTATGCCAAGCAACTATGTGGAAAACAGCAATAAAAGAAGAACTTGAATGAGTCATTTATTCTTGGATGTTATTATGTGTGGATAGCCATTTATTCTTAGATATATTTGAAAAATTGAACCATTTATTCATCTTATTAGGAAGTTCTAATCTAATTCTGGATATCAATCCTGAGAAATACTATGCCAAGCAACACTGCAGCAATAAAAAAAGAGCTTTCTTGAACTGTTTTATTCTATCTTCAGCTGACAAAGCAGATACATCATGTGCAAAAGCTCATAGTTTACTAATCTGTTTAAACATGGTTTTAATGAGTCTACCTAGAACATTTTATTTTAACTGGATGTTCTGTTTAATATTTCAATATATCTTCAATGTATATAACTTAATGGTGTGGATCTAGTGAATGGTGTCACATATAGAAAACATTCAGAGAAACTCAAGGAGTAAATTAATATCTATCAAAAATAAAGTTTTTTATCGAAATGCTGTCAGTACGAAATTATACCTAAAATTGTCAAGATTAACAACTGAAATTTCAAAAGCAAAAGAAAGTTCCCAATGTACTGGAAGGAATTTCATTTAGATTAAAGCAGTGAGCAGCAGCAAGAGGACCCAGAGCCACTGTAGCCAAAGTGGAATTAAAGCTCATGTTTTATACTAGAAGTTGAATTCAAGTGCTCCACCTTTAATTTTTGACAATCTTGTAAAGAAAATGCTAATTATGTTGAAAACAGTAAAATAAAAAGTGAGATTGAGACATTTCAAGCAAAGGCATTTCCTCCTCAGAAAGATGCATAGTAGACTTCCTAAAGGAACTTTTGACAAACCCATTAGAGAAATTATTTCCTAAAAGAATTTTAGACAAATCCCAATACAGAATGTCATATAATGTTCTTAATCTTTCAAACATCAAAATGTGAATGAAGAAGAAACTTTCCAAGGGCCTCAAATATTCTCTCAAAGTATAATAATAATGCTAAGCAAATTAATGATCATGCAGGAATGGCTATGGAGAATGTCATAGATTTTCATGTACTCCTCAATGGAAGCAAAACTGCTTTTGTTTTATTGGAGAATAAAAAAAAAAAAATTTAAAAGAAAAAATGTCTGCTCTGAATAAGTATAGCATCTGGAAAATAAGAAAGTTTGTGACCAAAAATGGTATCAGAGTATGCAAGCTGGGTAAAATGGTTGATCTGATCAAGAAGAATTCAACAGAAAAGTTCAGGAATATCTATAAGATACTAAAATGCACTGGAGATAGCACTAACATTGACAAACTATGTACCACATTTTGCAGAATTGCTGAGCGTTTTAATGTAAAATACTATCTTAGCAACTTTAAGGTTGATCCAGATTAAAGTACTCTTAAACTTTTGACGCAGATCAAAATTTATTTAAAAAAAAAAAAATTATTCAGCCAATCTTTGAGCAATTTTCACCATCAAGCAGACTTAAGCAAAAGCTTGCCAAACTCTGCTGCACTTTCATAAAGAACAATGGATCAGGTGTGCATTCTACGAATGAATTTAATAAGAAAGTTTCCAAAGGTAATCAGTTCCATTGTTACTCTGCTTACCATTGATGAGTTCCAAACGATAAGAATTACATCCATATTTATTACCATTATCTACAAAGATTCTATTTCATTTGTATTTGTTTTAGATCAGTTAATATCAATAAAATTGCTGTTTAGAGCCAACAACTAATATTAACATCAGTTAATGTTTAGAGCCAATAGCCAAGCCTATGAAAAAGAAGTTCTCTTTATGAGAGTATAAATGTCATCCACTTGGACTGAAATTTATATGCAGCATGTAGAGAGTTTTGTTTTTACTAAGTTCTTCCCAAAATTTTCTTTTTTTGTTTTTTAAAGAGGTACATCAGTAATATCTTTGTCTTACTGAAACGTTCAGAAGATGAACTCTGCTGTTTCATTTATGTTAAAAAACTCTCCTAACCTATAGTATATGATTAACAGAAGAGTTAGTAATAGCATTTTTTGATCTGCTGATCTTAAGAACTAGCAATGTTTTTCAAACTACATTCTGTCATAAACCACCCGGCAGTCCATCTCAAATGATTAATTTAATTTATCCTCATAAAACAACTGCTTTTTATTATTACTTAAGATGAGCTAAAAAATTATGTTCTACACCCAAATATTATGAAAATGAGTGTAAATACATCCTAAAACTTTAACAAGCAATAGATACTTTTGCAATTTTGTTGAAAAGCATAAAGAAATAAATAGACAAACTTCTGCATTTATGTCTGAAAAAGTAAAGTTGCTACCATTGCAAGAATCAAAAAGCAATAAATTCATTGAAACATTCCTCCAGTATCCCATCACACCATGCATCATTTCTGTTTTCAGATGATTTGGTTGCAAACTTGCCATAACCCAGTCCATCTAGCTTGGAGTCTATATATCTGTTAGGAGGAGACAAATCAGATGTGTATATTATATCTATCCATGGTGCAGATACAAAAACAGAAACTTAATATATAGGTTTAATATCTAGAAAATTATTAATAAGATTTCCTAAATATGAGGAAGATATTTATAAACTCTCTGCTAGCCAGTGCATCATTGAAAATAGTACATCCAAACTGAATAATTGCGCGGGCAGAACCAAAATCATCAACAAATCCTGTCTTAAAATAAGTAAAGTGTTAAAAATCACCACTAGACCATGTTGTAATAGAGACCTTTCTTTCAACTTACTATACCCATGGACATTGGACTTCAGAAATACAACAACCATATGCCAAGCAATCCAGTAGAAAATAACAGTAAAAGAAGAGGAACTTGATCAAATCATTTGTTCCAGCTCTAGCTAATGAAGCAGATGGATTTTCTGTGAAAGCTCTTAGTTTACATGATTTTAGCTTTAAACATGATTTTAGCATCTCAATCTAGAACATTTAATTTTTATTTTAATTGGTCTAGATTATGCATATTTTTATCATTACTTTTTATTCTTTAGCAGTTTTAATTGTGAAATTACCTTTCAGGATGTTAAAATATAGTCTGAAATTTTCAGATTACTTTTTTCAAATAGTCATTTCAACATTTTGAAACTGCAATGGTAAATTGTAAATGGATTTAGATTGTAATGTAATGTCTTATTTATTTAGTTGTTCTGTGAAACTCAAGTTATATCTTCATTTATCTTTTATATTTTACTTATAAATAATCTGATTTGAAGTAAAATTTTCAGGTTGTTCCTTTCTTTTATGCTTTCTATTCCATGCTGTGTCTTGTAGCAATTATTGGAACTCAAGCAACTACTGTGTTTTTATCATACATTGCAATTATGTTTGTTGCTCATATGAGTGGGAAAAAAGGGCTTTGTTATTTGCTGACTTTACTTGCTTTGGTGTTGCTACATAACCCATATTTCCAAGATGCAAAGGTATGTTTATTAATTGGAGCATTATATGGTATTTTACTAGAGTAATAATGTAAAAATCAAAATTCAAAATGCAGTGCACATAAACATTTACACGTATTTTTGCTTTTGTATTTAGCATTTCTGTATGATGCTTTTCAGCACGTAAATGTTTTCTGATAACTGTATACTGAAAAGAGCAGTGAATGAAAATACAAGATACGATAGAATCATGATAAATCTGCGCACTTTGGGATCAAGGGTTATGGAGATTAAAACATTTTGTGGATTACCAGTCATTAATATGCCTGAAGTTTGTTTATATTTTTTCCTTTCTAGTTTTACATTAAGTCTGGAATAATTGTATATATGAGGGCTGTCTAAAAAGTATCTGACCTCTGACCAGGATAAGTATTACTTATGTGACAGGAGTGGGATCCTGATCCTCATTCAAAGCAGGCCCCTTGCACCTCCACACACTTAGCCCGCTGATCCTTCACCACTGAAAACACTTCTGGAAGGCTTCCTTTAAAATGGTGTTTACTCTGCCATTGCATTCTGTGTTATCTCCTCTCTGTTCTGAAAATGGGATTCTTTCTACGTTGTCTTCAGTTTCAGAAACAATCAGAAGTCACAGGGAGCCATATGTGTAGAGTAGGGAGGTTGATTAATGATTGCAATTCCATGTTTCATCCAGAAGTTTCAATTAAGTGTGATGTATATGCTGGAGCCTTGCCAAGATGCATCTACCAATTTTTTGCCATCCATAGATGTGGCTTTTTATGCTGAACTATATCACAGAGATGTAAAACATTTCAGTAATACTCTTTTGTCACTGTTTGTCTTCCCGGTGCATATTCCTTATGCACAGTTCCATGAATATCAAAGAATTCAGTTAGCATCACTTCAATTTAGCTTCGTACCTGCCATGCTTTTTTCAGCCTTGGGGACTCGGAATGCTTCCACTTTGATGGCTGTGCTCTTGTTTTTGTGTCATATCATATACCTATGACTCATCTCCAGTCATTTTGTTGGAAGATGTAATTCTCATGGATTAGTGCTGGTAGTGTCCAGCATGTCCTGCACAACCTCAAGATGGAGTTCCTTCTGTTCTGCCAACAGTAATTTGGGCACAGATTTCACAGCCATTCTATGCATGATAAAATCAAACCTCAAAATTGCATGTGCAGAATATCTGCAGATCCCACCTTTACTATCAGTTTCTCATAGATGTCAATCAACAACCCCCCCTTTAACAGATTTTCCAGACTCTCAACAACAGCTGTATTCTGAGCAGTTTGTGACCTCACTGAACACTGATCGTTTACCACCGATATTTTTGAACCGATGGCCATTTTTGAATTGGTTGATCCATTTGTTAATTTGTGTTACCCCCTTAGCTTTATCTCCAAACACCTGTTGAATCTTACAAATTGTTTCGTTTTAAGAATTACCAAGCTTTTGATAAAATTTCATGCAGTATCTTGTTGAACTCATTGAGTTGTCTTGAGAGAAATAAAAAATCCAATGAACATATATAACAGTACATCAGTTGGCAATAAGGAAGCAGCGAATGGCACTCTTGAATGTGGAGAAAAATTCAAACTTTCACTTTAAGCTTATATCCTTCCACTGTGAAGAGTGACGCTGCCCTAGCATCACTGCTATGAGTGGAAAAATTTAAGGTCTGATACTTTTTAAATAGATCTTGCAAATAATTAACTAGAACATACTTGTGCTTTAAGAATTACTTAATCAATATTTATTTAATGTAAAATTATTGTATTTAAAAAAAAGTATGTATAAAGAAAATAACAGGAGCACAGAAGGAAAACATAATGGAGCGAGAAAAGGATAAATAAAAGAGAAATTATCTGAAAGAATCCATAGTCAAAATGTGTCCTTAAACAATTCCATAGTAAACATGTATTAAAGTATTTTACGGGAAAAAATTATGTATTCTCTGTTAGATTATTTTTTAAGTAATTTTTACACTCTTAAATAAGACGAGAAATAGATAAATAAAAAATTACTCACTATAGTTACAGCAGTTTAGTTTTCTGTAAATTGAATCTGTGTGCTAATTCTAGCATTACATTCTGTGCTTGTGCAGTTGGATTAACAGCACTGTTAGCAGTTTAGAAAAAGTGCCAAAATTGAAATTTTGGATTTATTAAAAGAAAATTTTTGATTTTTTAATCGCATGTATGTGCTTTTGATGCTAGTAAAGTCTCTAGAAGTGCTGTTTCTTAAAAAATATATTTATTGAATTTATTGAACAAATGTTGTCCTGAAAACTTTCCCTGGGGGAATGTGTGAGAGGGGGGAAGGGGTGCAATTCGAGTAAGTGAATGTTAGCTTTAATTGGTCTGAAATTGATGCTGAAATTTATAAAAATTAAGGAGAGAGTATCTCCACTCTTTTTGAACTGAAAACATTAACAAGAAAATGAATAAAAAAGTCATATCTTTCTAGGAAAGTTAGGAGAAGCATGTAGAGTTGCTAAATGTTATTAGGAATCAGAGTCAGAGAGTCTATTTTTGGTAGTGTATCAAAGTACACTGGTTAATGCACAAATATCCATTAATGTTTTGGGGTTGTATAATGAATTTGATTATGCATGAAATTTTTTATTTAATTATTTATTTATTTAAATTTTTTATTTATTTAATTAAGTTTAATATTTCTACAAACTGGAATTTGAAATATAGTTGTCTTGCTTCATTCTGGTATAAGATATCATTCAGAAATCTGCATTCAGAAGCAGTATGTGTTGGATCTAAAGGCCATATTTATATACAATCCCCAAAGAATTTTAATTAATTGTATCTCTTATAATTTTGATCCTGAGAGGGAGGTTTTTTTTAAAACTAATTTGGCTAAAACATTTTTCTCTACAGGGCTTCTTCATTAAAGTTTGTTTTCTATCCTTTTGTTAAGAGGTATTATGGGACTAGCATAATTGCCAATATCGTGCCTTTTGCTCAGCTGTTGGATATAAGAATTCTTAAAAACCTGAAGCTGTTTCAGCAGAGAAAGTTAATGAAAAATGGAAGAGACAATGTTAACTATTTTTCCTCATTCTTTTTTAAAAGTTTAATCATTCAAATGCCATAAAGGAAATTTGAAGTGAGTATGAATCCATTTCAGAAGGTTTGAAAAGTATTTCCAAACCTTCTGAAATGGATAAATAAATATAAAAATATAATAATATCTGAAATATAATAAAAATTGTGATGGTGAAAACATTACAAACAAATAAAAACAAAATGAGCTGTCAGGCGAAAGAAGTAATGATGGCATACATAAAACTTGATTGGTTGTGTTCAAAGAATGTAATATTCCAGCAATTATGTTGATTAATTAAGATTAAATTTTGTATGGAAGGCAGTGAAGTTATTACACTGTCTGTATTGAGCAACTGAAAACTAAGTACACATTTACAATTAATTGCACCATCAAAATACATTGCATGTATTTTTCTGACCATAATCTTAAGCATCAATAGAGCTGCTAATCCTCCTTTTAATACCAGAGGGCTTCCATTTTTTTCATCACATCTCCTGATTTCTCATTTACTCTCCAGATATCTCGCTTGTCAATTTATAATTTATCTGAATTTAGGTCATTTCTTTTAAACATAGTTCTGGAGAAAATGTAGATTTTTTAAGTGTTAAAGGAAATGCTATAAAGAAAGCAGCTAATGATTAGTAAAGAACAATTGATGTTCCTTGTATGTGTGACATTGGCTTTATTTTAAATTTATTTAAGTGAGTGAAGTATGAGAATGTCATTACAGGGCCAATGTTAATGTAGCCCTGAATTTTTTTAATGCAGATATTGCATTGGCCTTTTGTGAATGGGTATAACTTAGAAGAACACTAGCATTCTTTCCTGTGAAGGCATTTGTGATTTTTATGTGGCTAATGCAAAAGTCCCTGGTTTGATCATTTTGGACATGGGTACCTTTTCTACCAAGGTACATACTTGATTTTACTTTGTTATATTCATTTGAGCAAAAAATTTGTTATTTCATAAAATGTTAGATTAATTTCTTTTGCTCTTAAATTTTAAATGAAATCCTGAATAATTAAGGCTAACTGCCAAAATTTTATAGTCTTGGTGTGTACTCGTTAACTAAAACTGCATGTATAAAACTTGAGATTTTGCACAGCAAGAATTTATAAAAATGTAAGCATTGAATTTTTATTAATTTTGGTAATATCGGTTGCCTTTTTGCATTTAGTTTTGTTTTTTATTTTAGTTTTCATCATTGTATCTTTTTTACTGGTGTTTTGAAATTTTCTTAAAAAATCACCTTTTTGTGAACTTGCTTATTGACTATTTTTAGCTTCTTATATATCAAGAATTTTATTTTTGGAAATATAAGTTGCCATTTAACTTTCTCCCCCTGCTTTGGTTTTTCACTATTGTATCTTTTCTGTTAATATTTAACACATTTTCCAAAAATATTTTTATTGGTTTTTGTTTAATACTATTTCGCACATTTTATATTTTCAGTGCTTAGAAAATTTTGCTTTTTCTTGCAGTTTTGTTTTTTCTAGTTGCATTTCTCTTAGTAACTTGTGCAACTCTACCTCTTTGGCATTCCATGTAACTACTTTTAATTTAAAAAAAAAGTCATTACAGTTTCTTAATTTTTTTTAACTTTTTGTTTCATTTGTTTTGTTACTTTGTATTCATATTATTTAAATTTGAGTTTTCATAAAATATAAAGTACATATGTTATTTTAAGTTGCATCAGGGCAGGTTGTATTTTGATAAGTGCTTTACTAAGAATTTCTTTAAATTTTCTACAATACGTTTCTTAAAATTTTGTTCTTAATGTTTATAAAAATGTATTCTCATTGTA
This sequence comes from Stegodyphus mimosarum, assembly GCA_000611955.2. NCBI lineage: Eukaryota > Metazoa > Arthropoda > Arachnida > Araneae > Eresidae > Stegodyphus > Stegodyphus mimosarum. Next base: position 328,656 of record KK121646.1, on the reverse strand, counting down.
TTACTTTTGTTTTAAATTTAAAAGCAAATATTTTTATTTGATCATTTTTCTTTTGCAATTAATCCAGGTATAACTCAGAAATTGCTAAATATCTAACGGTAACCTTCTGTGTAATGTTTTTTTGTATTTGCTTAGTTTTAGGTGTTTGCTATTAAAATTATATATTCATTGACAACTTGTAGTCTTTATTGGATAGAATTTGATTTTATTATTTCCATCATGTAAACTTGATTGTAGAATTATTAGTTATAATATCTTAAATACTTCCAGGTATCTTTAACAAAAGGTGAAACTCAATCATTTCTGTTTGAAGTTGGGCTCGCTTGGATGATGGCCAAATGTTTAAGCTTTGCAGTTGATCGCATTGAAGATGGCATTCATAAACATGTGGCTGTTATGGATGTTGCAACTACATTATCATATTGTTTATATTTACCAGCAGTGTTTACTGGGCCTATATTTCACTACAGTCAGTTTTTAAAGGAAGTATGTTTCTGATAATTAATGTTTTCTCTTAAATTATAAGATATATGCTAAATTAAAATATACATAAGCAGAATTGGCATTAAAATACATTAAGAAAAAAAATCTCTGTAGATTTTAATTTTAAACATTTATTGAAAATTCCAAATATGAGAAAATACACCAGTAGCATTGTCACATGTCTTTGATACTGGAAACATGACACACTTAGACAATTGCAACATCACATAATAGTAATGCAGTAATCACATCTCCTTCACAATATGACATTGTATCTTGGTCAAGATGTAATATGATGAAAATGTAACATTGATAGTCACAGCAACTTTGTGTTTTGTATGGGTAGAACATTTTCAATGAAGCCATTTTTGGTATCAGCCAAATCTTCTAGACATCCTCAGAAGTGATAACGTATATATATTTTGAGATTTTTGAAATGCTTGGTGAATTCTTTTTCTCAGCTTACCTCTGTTCAGTATTATTAATATCATTGCAACTGGGCCACCATTTTAATAATCTAGAGGATTATAGTTAAGTAAATTTGGAGGCTACATATCAAGGAATAGCACAGTCATAAAAATTGTCTTTGGCCTCTAAATTTTCCTAGCCATAGATACTAGTGCAGAATTTTGTTAGAATGGGTATGGTCGTCATGTAGTAATTTCTTCAATGTACAGCTTACCTATGGTTGTCAACATATTTTTCATTCTGAGATCTTCTACAAAGATGTGTGGATTATATTAACCCTGCGCTTTGATCTTGTGTCTTGCTAACAGTCACAGCCTCAACATTAAGGTTTGAATCTACCGACTGCTTCCTAATTTTCTGAATTATTTTCAGTGATATTATGTTTAAAATGTTGTTGAGCATCTAGTCACCAAATGAAGTAGACTTCATCTTCTTTCTCCGCTCTTCTGGCCACTCATAATCATCTAATCTGTTTATGATCTGCTTTCTTTGAAATCTTACTGCTAATTAAAAATCTGGAATGAATAATGAAAAATATGGGTAAAAAAATCTTGTATTATAGGTAATTTCTCTGTTTAAATTTTTATCACTTCTATTTGTGCACCTTGTAAGTAGCATGAGGATTAAATTCTTTACACATTTGTGTGTTATGTAAATATAGGTATTCTAAATTAGGTATACATTAAAGTATTTGAATGAATAAATATATTGTTAATGCTCTTTTACAACAGGAAGTTCCAAACTTGTTCACTAAAGGTGAAATTCTGTGACAGTGTTAATTTACACTTAAAAAACTGAATGGTTTACTTTTTATTTGAAATTTCATGTTTAGAAAAGTAATTTAATTTTTTTTCACTCCAGTTTATCATTTGTATATCATATAATTTACCTACACATGGTCATTTGTAAGAGTTTTCGTCACTATGGTTGTCTGTGTAGTGCATCAATTTTTAAAGATATTGTAAGTGAATACTTACGTTAAATGGATTTTTAAATTCTTTTTAATAATAATAATTTTTGTAATGAATTTCTAGCAATGAATGGGAAATTATGTACCTTTTCTGCTAGATCTGATTTTTAAAAGAGCGTTTCTAAGCAAAAATATCCTTGTAAAATCCTAACATGAACATTATTTTCATAATTTCATTCATTTATTCAAGTACTAGTTTTTTTTTAACAGAACCTTAAAAGAAATCATGATTGTAAAACATTTGCTAAAATGCACGATACGGAAATATTCTTGATTTGTGTTTCATCTGATGTTTAAAATTCATGGTTTAGTGATTTGAAAGTGGTTTTTATTTGTGTTTATTGTTAGTCAGATGTGTGTGCATCTAAACTCCTGCTGCAATAAACCTGGCTTTTAACCAGTTGGATGTAATGAATAAAATTGTTGGATCCATACAATTTCCTTTACCTATTAGGATAGTGATAATGTACTTACAATACTCTATTTTTCCCCCTTTGTCCTTAACTTTCTTCATGTTCCAAACAAAGCCATAAAGGATAGGTGCAGTACTCATTTTTTTTATAATGGGACAAATAATAAGCATGTCATAGGGATAATGAAATGTGTGCTCTGATTGGATATCAGCGAAATTATCTTTCTTTCCAGCTTTTACTAAAAATGAAGTTTCTTCCTCATCTATCTTTTTTCTCTCTTCAGTCTATGTGGATGATTTTGTTCCATTAAAAATTCATCCATATGGTGAGTTGTAAGCTTAAATCATTCTGAACTGAAAATAAAGGGAACATTATCAGAATGAAATTTAACTTTTGTGCAATTTTGAAATTACCATTGTTCTCCCTGCTCTAAGATTAGGGTGAGCCATCTCAGCAGACTCTCCAAAAATATTTTGATTCTGAATTTTTTTTAAATTGTTAACTAGAGTTCCTATTCTTGGACTGCAGTAAATAATTCTGTGTCAGTGTGCTTAACTGCATAGAAGTGACCTTTTTACAGTCCAGAACAGGCAATTTAAGCATGTTATTTCTTTCCTGGTTATTTCTTCATACTGCCCTCATGAACTGATGTCTAAAAACTGCAATTCATGAAAAGAAAAAAGCAGTAAAAAAGATATGCCTTGTCTTCAAAGACATCATCTTTGGAGACAAAACATATTTTTTTTTTTACTTCTCAACTTCAATTAGAACCTTTTGTAAATTTTGAAACTATCACAGTTTTTCTCTGCACTAGAATTAAGGTCAACAACCTTAATTTTTCCCAAATCATTTTAGTTCTGAAATTTCAGAAAACTGTTGAAAAAAAATTTTTTTTTTAACTGCAATGGAAAATTCTTTCTTTGTATGTCTAAATTGCATATAAGTCCTTTCTCACATTTTCAAAGATAGATTAAAGTGCAGGTGACAAATAACCAAGGAGATATTATGTCAGGATATAACTGTAAATAATTATTAACATTATGAGTATATGATTAGCAAAAGGGTTTCAATTTTAATGCTTGCAGAGTCTTGGTTCTATTGTATAGTTTCATTACATCGCTGCTCAAAAAGAATGATATACACAGTGACATTTCCCATGTGTATAAAATAAATTATTTATTTTATGAAAATTAAAGAAAAGAGAATTAGGTATACACATTCATTTATAAATAATATTATTGTATGCATAGTTTATATAATACAAAGTATTCGTTATATTAGAACTGTCTATCACTGAATAAACTTTTGTGCTATGTGATTTTTATTAAAAACGGAACTAATGATCATATTTATTTCTGACTTTACTGATAAAGAAATATTTATAAATTCAATTTTTAGCATTTAATTTTTATTTAGTTTTTAATTATTATTTTTATACTTAGAATATTTGTAATAGTTGCAATTAAAATGATTATCTAAAACTGTTTTTAACAATTGTAATATAAATAATGATTCCTTTTTCCATCTTTTAGGTTTCTGAATCAGAGAGATCATGGCCAGGAGAAATCTTAAGAAATGTGTTACGTGTTTTTTATCTCTTGTTATGGTACTTCATTTATGAAATTTTGTTGCATTTTGTTTACTCATCAGCTGTTCAGTATTTTCCAGAAACTGCATCTAATTTTGATAGCTGGTCTTTATGTGGATTAGGCTATGCGTTACCCATGATGTTCTACCTAAAATATTTCATCATTTATGGTATGGCAGGAAGCATTGCAAGGCTGGAAGGATTTAATTTCCCTCCTGCACCTAAGTGCATAAGTTGTATTCATTTATCTTCATACCTGTGGCGGTGAGTTCATTGTTTATAACTCAATAAAGCATTTTATCTGATAGACATACTGCAATTCATAATTAAGTGAAATTTTTATTAATTGAAGTTTTGTATTTATAGCACTGTTTTTTAAATTAGCATTGAATACTACATAAGTAGTGAAATTTTAGATTTAATTGGGGCTTATAATAATTTAAATGCTGAAATTTTTTTCTTTAAAGACAAAAGTGGTTTTTCGTTTTCAACTGCAATAATGCTAGGAGAGTGAATTTTCATTTTAAATATTATTGTTATGTTCTTAATGGATTATTGCTATGTTTTTGTTTGAATTTTTTCTCAAGAGAAATTATTGTGGAGACGTTATAGTTGAGTAAAATAAGAAAATGCACATGAAACATGATGCATAAATATTCAAAGATAGGTTTGAACTTAAAATTATGTATTAAAATTGAGAAATTTAATTATATGTGAAAAGTTTAAAAAAATATAGTTCAGTAGCTGAAGAAGTTTTCTAGGTAATTTTCCAGAAAAATTGTTAAGAAACCAACCATGGTTCACAATTTGGCATTTATTAGCATTGCATCCTATTTTATATTTGTTGGTCATATATCTAGGCGCTAGATTTCTTCTTCTTTTTTTAAATGTTCTTGCAATACTTTATAAGAAATTTCTCGTGCCGTCTGAGCATGCCTTCATGGTGTCGTGGTCAACGTGCTCGGCGCATAATCGAGAGGTCCATGGTTCGAATCCTGATGAGGGCATTGCTCATTTTACGTGTCTCCTGCCTCAAAATAACCTAATGACTCTGCAACTTTTAGAGCTCAGAAAATGTTTTAAAAATTTTTCTTGAAACTTCTTCAAGCTGTTTCTGTAATATTTTGAATTTTTTGAAGTTTTCAAAGTATCAACACAGATCAACACTTATCTTTAGATCCAACTTCATTTCTTTCATTATTTTCCATTCTTCCCACCTTTCCTTTCTGTCTGATTTCTGCATTTAATTAATTTACCCATT